>APFE030331930.1:4499-68088 GCA_000404065.3 Pinus taeda
TAGTACGGCCTTCAAAAATCGAACTTCCCACAAATTTTCAGCTTGATTGGACCAAGGGTTGAGCAAAGTCAACGCTGGTCAAACTTTCTGCAAAACCCTAGTAGCAGAAACCCTAGCAGCAGAAAATCCGTACAGTATGTCCTCTTCGTCCTTCCCACGTGTGGCTGAATTCGTCCTCCAGGTAGCTTGTATTCTCTTAAGATGAGAGAGGAAGATGTGAGTTGAATTGTGTTTTAAAATTCTCTCCAACTTTTCCTGTATATATATACATCAATAAGGGTGTGTGACACATCTGTTGGGCATGTGAGCCTACATGACAAAACTGACCAACCTTGCACATATAATTTATTAAGAATAATAAATTCAAAATATAAGTTCTGCTCATCGGATTAAGACTATTTTTATATGGATTTTACAACTCTCAGAAAGAGGAATCCAACAAAAATATTAGCCTCTTAATCTGAGCATCAGAACATGGAGTTTGGACCTAGTTGTCCAAATTTAACACCATTACCAATCATGTTTCTCGCTCCGCTCATCAATACCCTTAAAAGAACTTTCTTCTTGATAGAACATCCCTTCATTTCCTCCTACCAGATATTCATATATATATATATATATTTTATTTTTCTCCTAGCCTTAATTTCCTAATATTCCATGTCTACTAGCTTCAAAAATGGAAACTTTTTCACTTCATTTGACTTTAATTTCTCACCTCCAGTCATTGTGGTTTCTTTTCCTCCTCTCTTAAAAGCATAGCATTGATATACTTTGGGAATGTTGTCACTATTCCCCAACTTGGGTAATACCCGACAAATAAATTCATTAAGATGGCTAACAAATGTAATCCGTTTATCATTTCCTGTTTTAAGACATCAACATAATAAAATTGCTTGATCATACATCTTGTTATCCATAATTCATATACTTATGGAAAACTTTACAATGTGGCTTTCCCATTAGAGGGAAAACTATTATAGTTGTTGTCATGCACACAACTTATCTCCTCCAGTGATTCTATTTTATTATACGTTCCAGGTTCCTTAAAAATGATCTTCATTATTACCATGATTATTCAACTTCATTAGTTGATTGCCAATATTTTCTTCTTTATGTGCATCATTCTTAGATAGACCTTATGGTGATACCTTTAGAGTACCATGTTATGATTATAACAGACTCTTCCATTATGTTCTAAAATAGGTTGCCTCTTCTTACTGATTTCTTACCCTTGTTGTGACACTTCCTCTCAACCACCATAAGTATCTAACTAGCACCAAATTGGCCCTAATCACATGATCTATCATTACTTATCATCATTAGAAAATTTGCAAGTTTTTCCTTCCCATTTCTCCTTAGACAACTTTATCCAATATATGAAATTAACCTTAAATCACGAAACCTCATGTAACATTATACTCCACATTGTAATAGTTAATTAAACTAAGCTGAAATCATAGTGTACGATTTAGATGTATCATAACGTTCAAACAATAAAACATGATTTAGTTGCTCCATAAAAGGTATCTGTCTTAGCTAAGTAAGCACTCCTAATTAGTTCACAACATCTTAATCATCAAGGATTTTTTTATCATTGTTAGAAGCAATAATAGACCAAAGAAATGCCAAGTAAACTGCTATCGTTAAAGGACAATGACAACAACAACCCAACCCGAATAATTAGTGAATAATATGATCAACATTTCAGGAATGTTATCTCTATGTTTTTAGATTAGATTGAAACCATAAAATAATGAACAGATGCAAGTGAACAACGATGATTTAAAGGTAATAAGATATCAGAGTTTATACCATTGTGAATTGGAACAGATTTCACTATTTTAGAGCACCTCAAATGGTGACGATATTACAAATGTCAACATCAATTATCCAAATACTTCAAGCACTATGTAAACTGTGTTGTAAAATGAATCGGTGTTTGTGTAGTTAAGAAAATACACCAGTATTAAAGATTTGTTCTTCCACAGAACATGTCAGTATCAATAGTGCTAAATTTTTTTAGGGAAAATGCCATCCAATGTGGATCGAATCATGTCAGTGGCGTATTGTTCAATCACAAGAAATGAATATTTAGGATGTGAAATTCAGTTGTTTATATGTTTAACATCATAGCATGGTATCACAGGATTTTCAAGGCAAAATTCATGTGAAAATAAGCTGATAGACAGAAAAAGGTGTGATCACTATACTGATTAACAGTTGTAGAAGAAGAGATTTGTGTCAACATAAAATCAAAATTCAAAGGAATAATGCTTAAGAATATTGGTGACATTATTGTTTTAAGAAGGTACATGAATTCTGAAAGAAAATTTATTCACCATGACCTTTGAAATTATATGTCACACCAATATTAAGTCTATGACCTTTATGTACTAGGATAAATTGAACTTCTGTGCTGTAGAGGGAAATATTTTGAGTCTCTGTTTAAGCAATCATAACTTATGTTAGAAGACAGATGTTACAAAAATTTAAATGGACTGCCTTTAACAAAATACATCGTTAAACAAATTTATTGAATGTATTATGACCATTAAATGATTACTATAAAGGCTTTAAGAAATCAAACAACCAAAGAGATATTCCAACAGAAACACACCATAAACAAAAAGAGATGCCGCCACCTGACCCAAAACCAAATCAAATGACTGGGAAGGTTATCCCTCCCCAAAACACAAAATAAAATCATTTTATTAATAAGATGGCCCACCTGCAAGCGCACCCGCGAAGGCAACACCATACCAACCCTTAACAAAACTTTAATAGCTACCGGGTTTTACATTCATTAATTACAACATAAGGATTGAAACAATACCATGAAACTTTGAACAAACCTATTGGCTACAATACATTTTAGCTATAATGATTTTAGCGTTTTGAATTCTTAACGAGAGAAGGAGCTTCTTTTGGTGCTTAGACTTTGAACAGATATGCACTTCATTTGAGGTAACCTTGTGGATCATATTTATCTGCAAATGGCTATAACCTGGATGCTACACAAAAAGGTTACAAAAACCTAAATTCCAAAGCTTTTTCCACCAAAGAGTCGTGCTGAATTCTTGTTAATTTGAAATTTATTAGTAATATAAGCAATGAAAGAGTGTGATCAAAATGAATTGACAACAGATCATTTACCATTAAGTCGTTAAAAGAGTGTGATCTGCAATACAACAATCATAATGACGGAGTAAAGAGATCAACCTGCATTTAAATTCCAGATTTTCTGTGAAAAGATGAAAGGGTAGATAGAGAACATGATTTATTGTGACTACAATAAGCTATTTAATCCTTCTGTGGTCAGAAGGGTGGTAGGCCCAAAATCTCTTTGCGAGTGAAAATATTAGGGTTACATGGAAAGAAATTACCAATAAATTGCCGAGATTGAATCTATAAGATAATCACAATTTGCATGCACCAAAGTTGAGGAAGAAATGCCTTCAATGAGTTAGATAGTAAAAATCAGGTATGAATACTGAATGCTGGGGATTTTCTGCAAACAATGCACGACAACAGGAAGCAATATACAAAATAGTGGAAAATGCCAATGTTTCGCATCAAATGAAGTATAACACCACTAAGAAGCCATCTTAGCATCATGGTTGTAGTAAGCATCACTCCTGCCACTACCAATCATACTCGACTAGGAGCCAAAGCAAGGTATCTCATGATTTTGTGCCCTCTAAAGCCTTTACAAAAAGCTAGAGCAAAACTTCTGACTTTGTTCTTGAAAAAAAATCCTCAAAGGTTTGAATAAAAGAATCTTAATGTGGAACAAAATCTGGCTGAATCTATAATATTGTAACTTACAATTATTTGGATATCCCATTTAGCACAGAAATTTGAAAGCTAAGTGAACAAAAAACACAGGCCAAGGAAGTTCAATTTCAATCTGGAGGGGAAATCCGCTTACCTATCCTGAGACCCAGAAACATAAAGTTGTGCAATGTATCTTTTTGTTTGCACTGATGAAATATAAAATATGAATTGCACTCTTTGAAGAAATAAAAATATTCTGAGTGGGAAGAAAGAGGTTTTTGTTTGTTCGTATATTCGCTCAGTGCTCAACAAGTTTAATCACGGTAGCAACTATGGTCATCTCTAGAATGGGTACTTCCAAAACCTCGAATCTGATGTACAAATGAAGTGGAAACAAAGAGATATCAATGCACTGGCTAGTATTGTTCTCAGCTTTTAGGGATGATAGATTCATAATTTTATTTAAACATGTCAATCATATTTGTCTCGTAACATAATAATTTTCCTTTTGGTAATTTATTCTCTGTTCAAACCAATCACATCTAATAGACATAATATAACCTATTAGCTATAATATTTCGGCAGCGGAATAATGAATTAGTAATTAAAAAAAAAATGGTTATACAATTTTAAGGATCGAAACCATGTTTTCCAGAATCCATGATGAAGTATCTGCGTTTTCTCTTTAAAATGTCATACGCAAATAAGCAAACTGGCAGCAGAGCACAACAAATAGAAAAATATTATTGCGTATTTAGATATCTATCTGATCTAAGAGATTCAATGCTTTGGCATTCCATTACTTGCAGAAAACATGGCATACATGTGCAATATTTCTTATCATGCTATAACTAAAGATCGAGAACTTAATATGAATCTAAATACAAATTCCAATGATCAAGACATCCAGAGTTAGAGCAGCATTGATCTCCATGGCATACAGAAGTTAATTCATACTAATGCACACAACATTACGTCTCAACAGCTAATTTTGGGCCATAAAAAAAAATAGTTAAACCACGTTTGTTCCCAATGGGATCTATCATTACTTCCAGAATAAAATAACAAAATTATAGTTCGAAGGAAATATTTCCAAACCATCAAATCCTAAATTTGGCGCTACCTTATTACTAATGGATTCTCAAATTTAGAACTCAGTCAATATAGGACATTCTGCCTCACCCTAGGAAATGACTGTCAAAATCACGTGCCTCTCATTTCCAATTCCTCTAAATACAAGTATGGGTATTTATTTGGAAATTGAAAGTCTTTACCAACAAGAATATTTGCATAATCGCATTCTACGAGCTGGGAAATACTAATTCTACCTATAAATTGATAACCACCAAACACATGCTTCACAGAAAACTCATAAAAACAAAGCCCACATATGTAATCTTTTTTATCTAAACATCCTATAACTTAGGATCAAAACCTTAATATTTTATATAAACACAAAATCAGATGATCAAGTAATTCAGAGTTTGTGGAATTGATATTCATGACGTGCAAAAGTGAATTCAACATAACATTAGATCTCAATGGCTAAATTTGAGCCACGAAAGCATAATAAAACCAGGCCTGTTCCCAATTCGGGCAAAGCTGTTATTACTTGCTGTAGAAATTAAAATAATATAATGATAAGGAAAAGAGAAGATTTAAAAGAGCCAGATATATGATATTGGCCAAGGCAGGAAAGATCTCTCTAAGCATCAAGCCCTATCCCAATCAGAGCACTTTTCGAAAATCCTGTTTGTCATGGATTTTCCCTCCATAGAATAGCAGAAATCAAAACCAAAGTCAAAACTGAGCAAGGAAACAATACAACATGATAACTATTTATCATATGGTGCGCAAATATTTAAGGGATCTCCAACAATTAAAAAAAATCTCACAAATCAAATGTAATATGCGCAAACTCTACAAACAATGTAAAATATCTTAGATAACTGTGTGCAAACGCTGTTAGATTAATAATTAAAGTTTAAACAAATTATAGTTTTGAAAATAAAAATAGGATGTTACTGAATCAAAGAAAATCTCACGTTCAACAAACTAACCTTTAAGAAAAGTAGAATAATACTCAGGGAAACATAGAGGACTATTAAATAAGCCATGATTCAGGAATGGGTACAGAACACATTATAATAGGCCAGAACCCAAAGTAACTTAGCAAGGGCTAAAGTCCAAAAAAAAGGACAAAGGTCATTATGGCAAGCTACTAATACTGGTCGATATTTTGTAGATGGCTTTGGCTTTGAACATCGTAAGTTAGAAATCATAAAATGCGCAATACTTCTTGAAAATTCACCAAACAAAAGGAACTCGGGAAAGCCAAATCCAACTATTCTCCATCCAATAGGCCTTTAAGACTCGAACCTTCAACACTTAAGCCATCAGAAAGCGAGGGTTTGTAGAAAAAAAACATGCGGCCTCCTGTAAGTAACGACCCTGTGACTTTCAGAACAAGTCGAGTTAAAAAAATCCCAACAAAACAAAATATTATTATTATTATTATTTTTATTTTTTATGATGCCCATAGGCCCTAAGTGTTGAGCCTAGTGCTCTGATACCATAATGTAACAGCCCAAAATAAACATGTAACTAATCAACTAATTAACCTCAAGTTCAAACTATAAGTAGCACTTACCTGTGGTTGAAGTCTGCTTACCACAACAAGGTTTCGGGGACGACTTTCCACCCAACCGTAGGCTCAATTGCGTAAGGACTTGCTACAACTGGCTACCCCTGAGCCCTCAATCAACGTATTACTGCCAGTGACTCCTCTGTCTTAGAACACCATTCTCCCAAGAGAATGAATGATAAAATCTTGGAATGATAGAATGCCTCTCATCTTCCTCACCATCTATTAAATAGAGCAAACATTAGAAGGGGAACCACATGCACACACTCCATGTGTCAACATGCAACTTTACTGCATTCTTGTTTTATTTTTTTGTTTTTACTTTTTGATAGTTTTACTGATTTTTACTATTTTTCTTTTTCTTTTGTTTTTACTTTTTGATAACTTAACTGATTTTTATTATTTTTCTGTTTATTCTTATTTATATTTATTTAGAGCATGTAATTAATTTATTATTTTATTTATTGTTTACTATTTATTTAATATTTAATATTTTATATTATTTATTATTTATTTATATTAAGGGACATTACACACGACTTATAAAAGACCTCCAGAAAGTTGCGATTGCAATTGAGATAGTGACGTGGCATGTGGGACCTCCCCATTGGTACAACCTCTCCTATGAAATCCTCCGTAAATATGAAGTCTATTGTATGAATATTATTAAAGAAAAAAAGAGCCTCTTTGATATTTCTTAATATGCAACACTATTGTAATTCGACCTCTCTTCTGAATTTGTGTGTGCTGTGAGTATTGGAATACTCGAATAGGCAGAGGAAGCCATGGACCGGGAAGCCGAAGAATAAAGCGAGCATAGATGGACGAGCGAGCACAGAGGAAGCAAAAGCGACCGGAGGAGGGAAGCCAAAAGGTCGAGTGAGCGTTGAGGAAGCCGAAGCTCAAACGAGCAAGGGGGAAGCCAAAGGTTAGGCGTATTAGTATAAGAAAATAGAGAATTGCCTTTATGAGTGGTTGTTGGCGAACTGGAAGAGAGGAAGAAGCCGAAGGTCCAATAGGACAGGAGGAAGTCGAAGGTCCAACAGGACAGGAGGAAGCCGAAGGTTGAGCAACTCTATTGATTGGATTCACCTTTGAAAAGCTCAGATCAATGCTGGGTTAATCAGGTACATAATGCAACCTGAAGAACAATTCTGTGAAGGGATAAATGAAGTTTCATCTAACAGAGCTTGAAGGGAACAGTAACCAGCACCAACGTTGAAGTGTATGTGAAATTTTTTTCTGGGAAGTAAGAGATAGCTAGAACAGTGAGAAGCAGTCATGCCTAAAACATTTACAGTGACAGTGAGAACAAAGGCCTGAAACTGAGAGTTGATTCTTGTGCAGAGCTTAGTGCAGTTAATTGTAGACACACTAAAGTTGTGTAGAGACATTATTGGAGATCATGATGGCTATTTGATATCATCATGAGATAACTTTTTGCAGACTATGTGTGGACAGTATGAAGAGTTGTAAAGACTCCTTCATATGAAGACTGGTTGTCATTGATGCTGTAGCATGGAGACTACAGTGAAGCTGTAAACTGGCAGAGGGTTGGAGCCATTGGGGTTGGTGCCTCGGAAGTTGGAAGGATTGGTGTCCTTGGAGTTGGTGCTCTTATATCCAAGGTTGGTGCCTTGAGAGCAGAGGGTTGGAGCCCTTGGGGTTGGTGCCTTAGAACTGAAAGGATTAGTGTCCTGGGAGTTGGTGCTCGTAAGTTCAAGGTTGGTGCCTTGACAAAATAGAGTTGGTGCTCTGAAGATTGGATCCTCACAAAAGTCCAAGTTGGTGCTTGGCAACAGATTGGAACCATATATATATATATTGTATCTATTTTATTGCAAGATTATATTAATAAAAGCATTTATTCTTGTTGTTCATCTTGTGTTCTGAATATAAATGTTTTGACTGGAAAAAATAACAATTGGAAAAAAAATATTGATTCACCCCCCTATTAGTATTTCCAACAACAAAATCACTGAGATATTCATGAGAGCAAGATTGATGCACCATATCTCTATCTTTACTTAGTTCATTGCTGCTTACCGAGATCATCATTATGTAGATCGGGTTTCTATGATGAGACATGTGTATAGATATATACATGTGACTACTGCATCCAAGTCCTCATGTTAATCCTTCATGCCTATGATGACACCTTGATGTACATTAAGATCCTTCCTTTATATTGAGACTGTGATCATCCTTGTTACCATGACTATGACAACATAGGAGCTTCATCGAGTATGTGCCTGTGTACAGATATTATCCTTGTCTTTGTCATGTTGTGCAGACACTACTATGATATTTATGTCAAGAGTGTGTACTCTTGTAATCTGCATCCGAGAACTATAGACCCTTTCCTCAACCGAGATTCTATAATAAAGACTTCCTCCGAGATTCTTGTAACCTTTAACTTGATTGAGATTTTTGAGATGAATGCAGGGTATTCACTATAGTTATCATCGTGACTGCACCTCATTGCCTTCTCTGAAGCCATAGCGTAATGCAAGATTCTGCACCTCCGAAGTTGCAGAGATGTCCGAAAATGTCTGAGTGTAATTCTGAACTTTACACACCTATTTATAGTGGTTTGACCCTGTATTTGAGCCGACATGACCAAGTGAACTGTTGTGTCATTTATATGAGCTGACGTGTCATCTTTTAGTTGTTTAATTCATTGTTGCAGGCCGACATGACGTTCTCTTCATTGTTTTGCTTGTAGTCTTCTTTGTTGAAGAATGGTGCTTGTCTTAGAGGGCTTCTTGACACTAGGTTGACCCATGTATATGACATAAATGCTCATAAAGAGCTCTTTAACATAATATTGACTCTTTGACTTTCCTAGACCTATGGAATGAGCAAGAAACTCATTCATATAATTATATAAAAATGATATTTCTTTTTTCTTGACAAGTACAAAGATCAAAATTGACAAATACTGAACCTAGTTACACTTTTCTTCAACACTCCCTCTTAACTAGGGAGGTATTTACAATGGTACTTGGTTATTCTCAATTTGAAGAATTTCTCATAAGAAGAATCGGATTGGTAATCCCATTTGTATAGCATCATATCAATAAACATTGTCATAGTGCAAGGTGTTGACTAACAACTCCATCTCTCCATGAGACCATGAGCTACAATGCTGGCGAGACCAATGATTTATAAACACCTTCATCATTGTCTCTCAAGGTACATACCCACCCGAGTGTTCATTGAGTATGACCTTCTAGGAATATTCTTATCTTGGGTTCCCAACCCTCAAAGAATATTGATTCTCTTGCCTATTCTTATCTTGGATGTGCTACACATCCTCGAAGAGTATCGGATGCCAGATGATTACCCAATCCTCCCATTCTTTCTTCCCAAGTGAGGACAATAATGTTGTGTCTATCATGTGTCTACATTTCCATTCATGGTATTCATGTAGACTTACAGATGTTAGTCCCAGTCTAGTGCATGACACATGACATGGAAAAAACACAATTGTCACTTCTTTGTAATCAAGGGTGATCTTAATTCAAACTCCCTCTTGGTCAAGGACCTGTCAGAGCTCCCTCTCAGCTAGGGACTCTTCTATATATCATCAACTTTTTCTTCGTGGGTCCTTTAGCTGCTTGATCAACTTCTCTCCTTGATGTCATGAAATTTAGTTGAGCTTCTTCCTTGTAGGGCAACAACCATCAATCGCTTTCCTTCTTATTCTGTCATGTTATTCCTTTCTTCATGGAAAGTGGCCTTCTTGGTACATATTTGGAACATTCTTCATATGGCTACTTCTTTTCTCTCCATGTTTCTTTCAGGAGTTTCCATCCATCGCATGAATGTTGCTTGCACTTGTACTTACAAGTCTTGTTCTAGTAGCCCTGCATGAACTCATCCATATATTATTCAAGAAATTAAAACATTATTTTAAATTAAATCATACCTTACAAGATGGCTCTTCGTCATGACATCTTCTTGTTGGTATCAACATCCTGCATACATGTTGTCACATCTCCCAAATATATCCATTATCAAGGGTGTTCATTCTTTTCAGACTTTTATCAGAGTCTTCATATCTTTCTGGGAGATTTCCTAGTCAAATTTTCTTGGTCTTTTGGATGTTGATTGCCTTCATCATGGTTGCATATCTCACGATCTCTTGCTTCCTCACACATTCCATAACTTTCAATCAGAGTTTGTTTATTGTAGTCAATCACCTCATACTTCATCTGAGGACATTATCTTGATTTCATGTTGTGTGACTTATGCCTTCCTGCATCTTTTCAGAGGAAGAAATCGTTTTTCTCTTGTTCGTGCTTCTCAAGATATAAGCAATGATCCATGTTACCTGCAACCATATGACATTATAATATTAAACACAAGCATATATACATTGTTTTACCTTTAGGTCATCGAGGCTTCTTCCAACAACTTCCTTGATTGAAAAGATTTTCAATCCTTTGATCTGCTTCATGTCATCACATCATTATCTCAAGGATTCCATAAGTTGGAGTTCCTATTGAAACACTTGCTTCCTCTCTAGATTTTTGAACCCTACGATGAGGATTCCATCAAAGAATTTTGAGGATCTTGTATGTCCCCAACTGGCAGATCTTTCCTTTTTGACTTGATGTATGATGAGCCTTGTCCTAGATGACTTATTCCTTCCTTCAATGCCCACTGAGGTTCCCAAGAGCTATATCTTCATGTTTGTCTATCATGAATTTTGTCCTTCATGATTCCCATGGTGATGCCACGAGCTCTTGTTTCTAATGCTTTCATGATGCCACGATGCATCTTATTATCGTTGTCATATCTTATAATAGAAGCTTATGATAGGACCCTTTTGTGAGGGATACCATCTTACTCATGAGAGATTTGTTACTCCCTCTTTCCATGGCCCTTTTCTTCAGCTTCCTCCATATGTCCGGTGATATGAGCTTCCATAATTTTAGCTATACCTATTCTGCCTTGTTTGAGGACCAAACTTCCCTTTCCTTTCTGCACATGATTGAGTTCTTTTTAACCTTCAATATTTTTGCTATCAACTTGTCTTTCTCTATCTAGCATAGAGACCAAAAATTGTTGAATAAGGTAACCTTCTTGTTCATGGACATTTGTTACCTTGATTGTTAGTGCATTATGGTTATCTTCCTTTCTAGGTCTTGTAGATGGAAGATATCCTACATCCTTTGATACCCTTTACTTTCATGTAGATCAGATTTCATGTGACCTTCTTCATTGCACCTTAATAGAATGAGTTTATCATCTACATCACTTTGATGTCTCCAATTTTGCTATGTGAGGGAATCTTTCATAAATATCCCTTTCTATAAATTCAGAGGAGACCTTTCGATGACTTCAGCTACTTAGAGGACTATGTTTATTCTCCTTCTTCATGCAAGGAATCTTGATAAGCCATCCAATTCATAGATGACCTTGCAATCATGAAGTTATTTAACCAAACTTGAATATAGAATAAAAAGATACTTACTTGTCATGTGAAGATGAAATCTTCACCTTGATGCTTTCTTGAATGATCTCTTTCAGTGAGATTCTTGCTTGAGCTGCCTGGTACAATAGAGTTCTAGAACCTTCCTTGAGACTTCCTTGCATTGTTCAGCACCAACACTACTACCTTTTATGATATGTTGAGATTATTTGATTCCTTGACTGTGAGGGTATGGAACCAAAATCAAAAATTTTGAGAGCACTGTCATGATGCCCACCTGAGATGTGGCATTGTGTTCTCCTTCTAAAGTGATATTGCTGTAATGTATGTTGTGACTGTATATCTTTGTAACCTTGTTGCAATGCTCCTTGCTAGAGTAGAACCTAGCATGAGCAAAGATCTTTGTGGCCTTCGAGCATTGTTCAATAACAATCATCGAAACTACTTAAGTCATTAAGATTGCTGTGGTGACATGGGCTGTAATGACACCCAAATTTTGAGGCTAGCACTGAGACTGTGAAAGGTACTGTGTTTTCCTTTTGTTGTAGTGTAGATTAGAACTGCTTCTCGGATTTTCGACCTCTCCAAGATGATAATCTTTGACTTGGAGTTATCTTTCTTTGTAGTTATATTGATAAGGTTCTTGGTGACCTTTTTGATGATGACTGTGGAGAAAAGGTTCTTTGCTGATGTAGACTGCTTGTTGTAGACTTGATCCCTTATTCTTGACAAAACCCTTAACCTTACTTTGATGCCCTTCTTGAGGACTGATCCTTGTATATCTCTTTTGCTGCCCTTCCTTTGACTTTTGCACCTTAGCTCTGATACCATGTTGAAGAATCTAGAGCATAGGGTTAATGAGATTCTTCTTTTCATGATAACTATTAATGCTTAGCTTGTTAACATTAGTGTGTCTTCTTTTATTCATTAGATAGCTACCATAACAAAGAGACAAGAACACAATAAGTTGGCATTCTGCCAGGGCCAAAACCTCTCCCTCTTGGAGAGGAAAACCCACATAAAACTCTTCTTATAGAGATTCCAATTGACGAACACCAAGAACATGACGCTTGACTAACTGAGCCACTTCAAGACCAAGCCACCAATCCTCTTCTTCATACTGCTGAGATCATCATTGTCTCTGCACCACTGAGACATCCATTATTGTTGCAACATCATTGAGATATTCATGAGAGCAAGACTGTTGCACCATATCTCTATCTTTACTTAGTTTTTTGCTTCTTACTGAGATCACCATTAGTTCTTTGTTGCTTACCGAGATCATCATTATGTAGATGAGGTTTCTATGATGAGACATGTATATAGATATATACATGTGACTGTTGCATCAAATTCCTCATGTTAATCCTTCATGCTTATGATGACACCTTTGATGTACATTGAGATCCTTCCTTTATATTGAGACTGTGATCATCCTTGTTACCATGACTATGACAACATAGAGAGATTCATCAAGTATGTGCCTATGTACAAAGATTATCCTCATTTTTGTCATGCAGTGCATACACTATTGTGATATTTATGCCAAGAGTGTGTACTCTTGTAATCTGCATCCGAGAACTATAGACCCTTTCCTCAACTGAGATTCTATAATAAAAACTTCCTCCGAGATTCTTGTAACCTTTAACTTGATCGATATCTCTGAGATGAATGCGAGGGTATTCACTGTAGTTATCATCATGACTGCACCTTATTGCCTTCTCCGAAGCCACAAAGTAATGCGAGATTTTGCACCTCTGAAGTTGCAGAGATGTTCGAAAATGTCTAACTGTAATTCTGAAATTTACACACCTATTTATAGTGGTTTGACCCTGTATTTGAGCCGGCATGACCAAGTGAACTGTTGTGTCATTTATATGAGCCGACATGTCATCTTTTAGTTGTTTAATTCATTGTTGCAAGCCGACATGATGTTCTCTTCATTGTTTTGCTTGTAGTCTTATTTGTTGAAGAATGGTGCTTGTCTTGGAGGGCTTCTTGACACTAGGTTGACCCATGTATATTACGTAAATGCTCATAAAGAGCTTTTTAACATAATCTTAACTATTTGACTTTCTTAGACCTATGGAATGAGTGAGAAACTCATTCATATAATTATATCAAAATAATATTTCTTTTTCTTGACAAGTACAAAGATCAAAATTGACAAATACCAAACCTAGTTACACTTTTCTTCAACATGAAGCCCTCGTGCATTCTAGTATTCTGCATTCCAAACTTGTAATAAACAAATCGTCCACATATAGTAGTATATTGACTGGTTCATTCTTTACCACCTTAATGTAGAGGTTTGCATCGACAAAACTTTTGACGAACCAATTTGGCCTCTTCTTTATTTCAAGAATGATTACAGGTTGAATAGGCTCACTTGGTCCTTCTTCTTCTTCTTCTACTTGGTTAGTAGTTGACTTGTCATGATGCTCTTCTTCTTCAAATAACAATACATATTCTTCATTGGATTCAATTGGTATATCCTTGTATCTTTTGTAGACATGATTTTCATCAAATATAACATCCCTGCTAACTTCAATTTGTCTTCCTTCCTTGGTGTAGATTCTATAAGCCTTTAATGAAAGGCTATAACCAGCAAAGATCCCTTTTATGCTTCTAGAATCCAATTTCTTTTGCTTGTCTTTTGGAACATGGATGTATGGGGGACACCCAAATATTCGAAGATGGTTTACACATGGCTTCTTCCCTGTGAATGCTTCTTCCGATGTCATATTATCAAGTATTCTATGAGAGCTTCTATTTTGTATATAAACTATGTCATTGCTGCTTCTGCTCGTAGAAATTTTGGTAGATCTTGATCAAATATCATAGTTCTATGCATTCTTCAATAGTTCTATTTTTCCTTTCTGCAACTGCATTCTTCTTGGGATTGTAGGGAACAATGAGCTACCTCTTAATACCTGCTTCTTTACAATATGCAATTAATTCTTTTGAAGTGTATTCCCCTCCATTGTCGGATCTCAAAGTCTTTATCTTTCTTTCGATTAAGTTCTCCACATCGGATCTAAATTTCTTGAACTTTTCAAATACTTCGTCCTTTGTTTTGAGGAGATAGAGCCAAGTATTTCTAGAGCGATCATCAATGAAGGTCACATAATAAAGATGGCCTCCAGGATATTTATTTGACATTGGCCCACACACATGAAAATTGATGAGGTCTAATATCTCCTTAGACCTTATATCACTGCTTGTAAAAGGTTTCCTTGTATTCTATCCCAAAGCAAATCTCTTACATACTCCTTCATGGTCTTCTTTGATGTTGGGGATGCCCTTAACCATTTGACTAAGAGAGGGTATTATCTTGTAATGAATATGGCCATATCTTCTATGCCAAAGCTTGATAGGATTTATCTTCATGTGAACTAGGGCTTGAGGAGATGGTGTTATAACTATATATAGTCTTCCTTCATGAACTCCAGTAACCTTTGCTTTTTCAATACTCGTATCCTTTCCCCAAACCAAAACTTTACCTTGTACAAAGGCAACCCTATCTCCTTTATCTTCTAAACAAGAAATGGAAAGTAAATTCTTTTCTAACCCAAGACATAGAGTATGTTGTTGAGGTGTAGCTTTGCTCCACTTTCCAGCTTCAATGATGTATATCCAAAACCCTTGATTGCATAATTGTTGTTGTCTCCTAGCTCACTCCATGAGATGATGGTTCCTTTGATAGAGTATGAAGTTGTCCACTTTATCCTGTCATATGTCTTGATGCTCCACTATCAATGATCCATGCATTGTCATCATGAAGAGTACTTGTAAGTGCAACCAAGAATCCCTCACTCTTGACTCTCCTAGATAGATTGTAGATGATCCTTCCAATCCAACTTCTTGCAATTCTTATGATATTGAATCTCATCTTCAAGTAACTTGCCATAGAGGGAGTAACATTTTCTTCCAAGATTGCTTTACTTTCTTCAAGTGATAGCCAAAAAAGTGATCTTCAACCTTCATCGCCCTTAGCTCTGATACCATGTTGAGAAATAAATGCTTATAGGGATTAGGGTTTGATTTCTCTTTCGTGATAATTACTTGTAAATTATGTTGGCTTTTTTTACTTCTTTATTAATTTATCTTTAATCAAGCAATTACCAAATTATATGTATGTGAAGACCACAAGAACAAGAGACACAAGATGTAGGCGCTCAGCCAAGGAAAAATCCCTTCAAGGGGAAAACCCAGTCCAAATCTTCCACTAGAAGATTCAAATCAAGATGAGAAAATCCAAGACCTCTTAGACCTAGACAAAGACATCCTGCAACCACAAAGTCAACCCTTCCCTTCAATAGATGATCCCTGTCAAAGTATCCAAGTGACAACTTACCAATAGCAACTTTAGTCCAGAATTTCTTACCTACAGTAGGCACAGAATTTCAGCCTCAGTGATTGCGCAGAAACTTCGCACATGTGAGAAATATATAGCCCAAAAACTTGAATTAGGTCTTCCCAACTTCTTTCATCCTTCTCCAACTACTTTGCTCTCCTTTTCTGCTTCTTTCCATTGAAGATCGAACTTGTTGAGTGAGTTCTCCAAATAGGTCGAATTGCCTCTCTATATATCTCCTTTCTGCTCGGTCGAATTTCCCTAATGTAGGCCGACTTCGTGGGAACAGGGCCGACTTGGTGTGGAGGTGACAAATAACCTTTTTAACTCAAAAATATTTCTTTTTACATGATACAAAATCCCAAGAAGGGTCTAATAAAAATGAAAGTGACTCTAAAACTTAGAAGCCTTCAATGGAGGCTTTGACCTAGAAAACATTGACCCAAGCATGAAACCCATGCTTTAATAAGTCATTTTATTTAATAATAAAATTTCTTTTGACAAGTACAATTATGAAGACCGACACTAATTACATTCTTCAATAGTATTTACTGTTATAAAACTTGCTTAAAGATGAACAAAAACTGGGCCGTAGTTTTCATTGCTTAAAATAGAGTTGAATTTATTGTTTCCTTAGGCTAAAACAAGAAGTATACATAAAATTCAATGCAACTGACAGATTTGGAAATGAAAGGCACATAACAACCACTAACCATGAATCATTTTTCTCTTTTCAATGCAAAAATATAGGACATCAAGACAAGCCTTGCATGATAAATGATTTCCCATTCACACACATGCAAAAATTCACGTAGACATCTAGGGTAGAGGGCTGAAAATTCAAGGATAAGATGCAAAACTTCAAATTTACTTTAAATGGAACAAGAAAACTTTGGATTTTAATTTTAGAGTTGAGTAGTAAAATAAGTAAACTGGTGCCTAGGTTATTGAATGGGCATATGGGGTTAACTAGGGATCCTCTTGAGAAATTGTAAGTAAAGCTAGAATGATAGTTAGGGTTAACAATTTCAAACCTGTCAAATAATCTTATTAGTCTTCCAAGCTCCTAGATGATCAAGGGAATGTTTGTCCACTAGAAATCCTCCAATATTCTTGAGAAGAGACCTATTAAAAAATGAGAAGAGGGTGTATCACCAACACTAGAGAAGCAATACCCCACTTCACATATTTCAAAATAAATAACTGGAAAGATATAAAGAGAATCACTTACTCATCGAATTGACACACAAGACCATTATACTGTTGAACATCCATCCATTTTCAAAGCATCCACATAGGCTAAAGACAACCACTTATCGAATTGACACACAAGACCATTGTACCATTGAACATCCATCCATTTTCAAAGCATCTACATAAACAGGGTCCAAAAGTATGCTTGTATACTCTAATTAACCATCCATAACATGAGCCAAAAAGTAGATAGAGTTTTCTCCATGAGCTTCTAGCAATGTCCACAATGAGAGGTGTTTCTCTTACATAGATAAGGGAATTAACAACTTTCACAATGGAAAATAATATCTTCTTATATCTAGCCTAGAAAAAACATAAAGAACCATTATCTCCTCAAGTAACTATAGAGATATGGTTATCAATGAATAAATATGAGATGGTTAAAACCTTTACAATGATGTCCACAATGAGGGAGGAAGGAGTCAAAAGGTCCTCAACCTCCTCAAATCAAGTTAACCACCTCAACAACAAAAGTAATTGACTCCTTAACCAAGTCATCCTCTTCAAAATGAGAAGAAAGTCATGTGCAGCACATGCGGGATGTGGGAAGCTCCATAAATAAGGCTCAAAGTGTGTCTAGCACCTCCTCCAAGGTGAAATCTCCCCATAAAAGTTCAATTTTCCTCCATGATATGTGCAATGTCTCCCCTAAAAGTGAAACATTTTCCAAAATAAATGCAAGTGGGTCATCTCAAGTATCCAATAGTCTTGTCACAACTCCAAGTATTGTCACAATGCTCAAGGAATTATGTCAGAACAATCCATATGGTACACAACGTTATCTCACAAGTTCTTCTTGGAGCAAAGTCCAATCTCACCAAGGGGAGAACCTGAGGATAAGATAAGCAAAGCCTCCCACTATCATCTTGATAGCTTTGCCCTCACTTTTAGGTTTAAGGTGTACAAGTTTCCTAACCTATGGGGGGTTTCTCGACATTTTGATTCCAATTTTATCGTTAAGTATAAATGAGAGTTTGAATCAAATTAGATTCTTGATTCTTCATTTAAATGATAATTGATCATACACACATCTTGAGATCAAATATTGATACTAACCCACATGCAATCATGGATTGAATCCAAGTAAACAAATTTGTCATCAAAATTTTGATTGCATCATGAAATTAGAGAAAAATAAATCATCCATTAAGTTTGCATGTGAGATCATGAAACCAACTTATGTATAAATGAGCGAATGCTAACAAGTCATCAATAAATTTTCTCCATTGAAATAATCACCATAGATTTAACATCCCAGTGCATCACAAATCAAACTTTATTATACTCATTGGCAATCTTAAGACCATCCTAGATTCATCTCAACTCATTACCAGATATAGAATTAGAAAAAATATATACTCTGCCTATGTTTAAGTTTCGTGCTACAAGCCTTTTCCGGTATACTTTTGTAAATGTTCCAATTTCCCTATCTCAATTAGTCTATGAGGTCTCTCTTATTCAAAAGGAAGATATAGAATGGTCGCCCCAAATTGATTCAATATGGGATAGATCTTTTAGTTAGGCCAGGAATGAATACTTCATGTCTCACATGCATCCTAGATCCCACACATAATGACTCCCAAGATGCATTATTAGGAGGTTTCCAAAGTCCACTAAAAAATGGTCAAGTCTGGTCATCCATTATCCCGGGATACCAAATTTAATTAACAGACCCTTATATTAATGAGTTCTTGCAAGCATTCCTTTAGTTTAATGGGTTTAATGCTTCTCCACAGTCTCACATTGCTCAACTTCATACCATTGTTTGCACAAGATTTGTAACTAGCACTTTTCCTTTATGAATAGTCCTTTACTTTAAGGACAAGAATATGTCAGTTTCATGGGTTTCCCATTAAAACATCCACTGTGCAAAATATTCTTGATACAAAATTTAGATATCAGATCTAGCTTCTAAGATCTGCTAATGATAGAAGGAATCTAAAGTTCTTGTAACTTATCTATATAAGGAGAGAAGAGTCCCTTCACAAAGCACTTGTAAATTTTCCAAGAGTTTCTATAATATAACAATAGCCTCTATGTTTAAAGGCTCCCAGTTCTGTGTTTTTCTGGTGATATATCTGGTGCAATATTGCTTGTTGTGTATTTTGTTTGTTGTTTTCGTACTCTGATAAGTTGGTATGAGAGCCAAGTTCTATTGTCTCGGAGATAGAAGGGGAAGAGCATCTGTTGTAGGTGAAAGCTGAAGGTCGAAGCCGTGATAAGTCCCATTTGTTGCCATGGAGAGGCATGTTTTGGCATTGGGCGTGACCAAGGATTGCATCTCTGCCTTTTTTCAGGTGCATATAATGCCTTTATCTTGACATAATGGAATCTAAGCAAAGTTATGAATTTCCTTAGAATCACAAAATAGCTCATGAGAAACACTAGTCTTTTCTTACCAAGTTCCTTAATAAAGACCACAAGGATCCTATTTACAATACTCTTGTTATTTCACAAGAATATGAACCTCAACCAAATTGGTCATTACCAGATATAGAAGTAGAAAGAAATATAATCTGCCTATGTTTAAGGTTCGTGTTGAAAGTCTTTTCCAGTTTACCTTTGTAAATGTTCCAATTTCTCTGTCTCAAACAGTCTATCAAGTTCCTCTTATTCAAAAGGAAGATATAGAATGGGGTATTGAAAATGGCTATAAATACATTCACCTTGGATTGATTCAATTTGGGATAAATCCTTTTGTCAAGCCAGGACTGAATACTTCGTGTCTCACATGTGTCCTAGATACCAGACATAATGACTTCCAAGATGCATTATTAGGAGGTTTCTAAAGTCCACTGAACAATGGTCCACTTTGGTCATCTATTATCCCAAGATACCAAGTTTCATTAACAGTCCCTTATAATAATGAGTTCTTGCAAGCATTCCTTCAGTTTAATGGGTTTAATGCTGCTCTACAGTCTCACATCACTCTACTTCATACCACTGTTTGCATAAGATTTGTAACTATTAACTCGAATTTGTGTTAAAGATCTCTTAAAGAAGGTGTGATAGTGGGTTTCGATAACACTCCTCCACTACAATTGGGTTTCAGTGATGTTACATTACCAGATGAGTGGAATAGTGACTATCATCCATTATCTCAAAAGTATCCGCAGTTAGCCAATACATCTTATTAGTTACAAGTTGTTACTAAACTTGATGAGACCTCAAGATTGAAGTTTAAAGGTGTAAATATATTAGATAGAAGTCAGTCACTTCGTGTCCCTTCATTTGTATATATTCCTCCAAGAATGTCAGCCAACAGTATTCCTTCCACAAAATACCATAATTACTGTCACAAACAAAGCCATCATGGTCGTCCCTCTAGTTCTTGTATATACTATCAAAATCCAAAGAAAAAACTACCATTCTATTGAGTCGGGACAATCGTCCACTTCCACATATGTCTCTACATCTCGTCAAGGACAACACCCAAACTGCCCTAAGTGTGTTATGATTCCTATTTCAGAAATAAAAATGTACAACTTGCCCAGAGAGAAATTTGGAAACAAAGTCATACTTCCTGAAAGAAGTTTAGATCCAGAAAATTGTACTCCCAAATTCAGGAATGGATCAGTGCAAAGTGATCTACAATTCTTACATTATAGATCAAATGGAGGGCCAGAACCAGATGAGCATGTAAAACTGCTCAATTATAACACTTACCACTCTGTCTGCCTAGCGCAAAATCTAGATGATTTGGAAAAAGATATCCTAGAAGTCAAGGAGCATGTAAAGACAATACATCAGACATATGGCACTATGTATACCCAACAAAATGCCCAGGAAGATCAGTTGAAAGAGATTGTTGCACAAATAGGAGTTATAAGTAAAGTTGTGACTATCTTTAAAGATTCCTTACCTAGACCAAGGTCTCCTCCAAATTATGACAAGGTTGAGAATGAAGGACCAAAATTTACATATCTCAAAGCTTCTCAGCCTTCATATAGTTTATCTCTAAAAGCTATTTATGAAGAAATTGTTGATCCTCGGGTATTTACAAAGATGGTTAACGGAGCCAATCTAGCCGAAGAAAAGCTAGAATTGATAAAAGCCAAACTAGAAAGATTCAAAGTTCATGAAATAAAAATGGCAGGAAAAGAAGATACTCGAGAATATTCTACCAAACATAAAAGAAATGAATCTTTTAGTTTTATACATAAACCTCCAAGAACTCTAGGTTTTGATATATGATCACGATTCCATAAAATTCCATTTTCTCAATGGACTAGACAAATGTCAACGACAAAAACTAGAGATGTGTCTCTTCCCGATATGACCAGCCATGGTGATGCCTTCTTCATCAATTTTGATTGTTTAGACAAAGACCAAACATTAATTTTATTACAGAAGATAAATGCATGGGCTACATAGAAGAAAGTCGAGTTAAAAACTACATGGAAAGATGGCGTCATCCAAATAACTTGGGCACTTACTGGAAATCCCAGACTATGGTGGGAGAAAATAAATATGATTGAACAAGTTGAGATTTTAGAAAATGAATATCCCCTCCAAGCAATGCTAATGGCACTATCTCATGAATTTCTTGGCATTATACCATCTGACTCTGATCATTATGCTCAAATGTTTATGAGTAAAAAATTATGTAGCCAAGATGTGTTGAATGACTATAAGTTTGCCAGGTTGACGATGAAGTCTTACCTGGATAAGGGTACCATGCAGAGTTTGTATTACAAAATCCCAGATCATCACAATCTCTCCTTTCTAAGGCATTATATAGCATCAATGCCAGGCAAAATTCTAGAGTTAGTACACCAGTCACTGTATAACCAAGGAATATATGTTGAAACTCTTTCTTTAGCTGCTTTACAACAACATATTCTTACAATTTTGAGAAATAAATGTGCAGCGTAAAAAACTTGTAAGAATGCCCAAAAAAAATTGAGTTTCAGTCTTAATCTCTGTAATTCCTTTTCAGAAACTTACACTTTGCTTGCTTTTAGAAGTCCTCCAAGAAGGGTTCCCATAAATCCCAAATTTAGAAGTGCGAGTGTTCTAGGAGAAATTGTCAATTCAATAAGAAATCTAGAAAGCCAGATTACTAGACAAACAAATCTCCTAGAAAAATGTATTCAAGAAAAGGTCAAGACTTGCGAAAGAATCTAAATGCTTCATATGTGGAAAAAAAGACCACTGGGCAAACAAATGTTCAGAAAATAATAATAAAGGAATTCAAAACAAGATTATGGAATTATTTAAATCATCATATGATCTAGAAAAATGAGATCTTGTTTCTGAGCCAGATTCAAAATGTGAATACTTTTATGTAAATACTGAGTCTGATACAGAATTTGAAAGTGATTTCCAAAAATTTACTATTTTAGATAGCAGTGATATGAAGATGATTTTACATATATATAAGATTTCTTAATGTTTTCTTTTCAAAAAATGAAACATCAAATAGCAAAACTCCAGAAGAAGAAAAATTCTCTTGATTCAAGTTTGATTATTCCTATAAAAATATTTCAATAAAAGATCGACAAACTTAAAGAAGCAATAACTGAAGAATCTCATTTTGATGAGAAGAATGATTTAGATGAATGGTTCAAGCATGATACAACATTCATCTTCAAAAGGCCAAAACAAAAAATTTCTAGCAAAGAAACCACACTAGAAGAAATCAGAATAATAGAAGAAAGCCTAAGAGAAGATAAACAACAAATCGCTAGACTAGCAGAACAAATCCAACAAAAACTTCAGATGCTAGATGAATTGAATTCCTAGTTTGTCTCATCTATGTTTGACAAGACAAAAACCCCACTTGATTATGTACAAAAAATTTAGAAAAACCAGTAAAAGAAATCAGTGGAATTGGAGACAAAAAGGTAATTCCAATTGCCATTAAAATTCCAGGATATAAAAAGTATCATCTGGATGCCCAAATAGATACAAGAGCCATGAGCAGTTGTTTTAAGTATAAATCCATTCCGAATTATTATTGGCAACCGACAAAGATACATTTTAAATATGTTAATAAGCAACTTATACGATTTTCTTATGTTGCTCTTGATTTCCCATTATTGCTAGATTCAACTTTGGTTTATGTTACTTTGTATAACTATGATACTGGATCTGACATACTTCTTGGACAAGATTTTGTTAAGAAGCATATGCCTATGGTCGTTGGTAAGGATCTGATAACATTCAGTGTTGAAAATGAAAAGGTTGTAGTTCCTGCTAAAAATACATATACTATCAGGGTTCAACCTGATCAAGTGGACACTGTTGATGAGTCAATTGAAGACCTATCTAAGATCAAGAAGATCATCAGGGACACAGAACTTCATGGACAAGAAGTTTTGAAAGATATTGTAACTAAACTCAGGACAGATTGTATAGTCGAGCACCCTAATGCCTTTTAGTTCAGAGAAAAATATTTTGTCTCACTTCCTTTTAAGGAAGGGTATAAGCACAGAGCTCAAAAGCTTTTGCCAATCATAAGAGCCCAACAGAGCAGAAGTTCTGTAAAGAAGAGATTAAGCAGCTCCTCGACGAAAAATTGATAGAACCTTGTAAAAGTTCGTGGGCTTGCCCAACCTTCTATGTCAACAAACATTCGGAGCAGAAATGAGGGAAAAAGAGGTTGGTGATTAATTACAAAGTGCTGAATGAGGCTCTAAAACCTATCAGGGATCCACTGCCCAATAAAGACATACTTTTAACAAAAAAAAATCCGGTGCCAATGTGTTTAGCAAATTTGATTTAAAAAGTGGGTTATGGTAGATAGGTATAAGTCCAGAAGACAGATACAAGGAAGCGTTTGTTGTTCCAGGTGGCCAGTATCAATGGGCTATAATGCCCTTTGGATTGGAGAATGCACCCTCTGAGTTCCAGAAGCGCATGGAGGATATTTTTCACGGTCTTGATTTTGTTATTGTATATATTGATGGTTTGTTGGTTTTCAGTAGAGATGTACACGAACATAAAAAACATTTAGAATTATTTTGTCAAGTTTTTTTCAAGCATGGTCTTGTATTATCTTCTTCATAAGACAAATTCATTACTACCCAAACTAAGATCGAGTATCTTGAATTGATCATATCTTCAGGGAGGATAGAATTGCAACCTCATGTTTTGTAGTCACTATTGAGATTTCCTGATCAGCTTCTTGATATAAAATATGTCAAAAGATTTTTGGGTTGTCTAAACTATGTTAGACAATTCTATTCAGAACAAGCTAAAGACACAAGGATTATTCAGCAAAGATTGAAGAAAAGTTCAGAATGGACATCACAAATGACAGAAGCTATACAACGGATCAAGAAGAAAATACAAGGTTCGCCATCCTTATATCTCCTAGATCAGAACCTGCCTTTCTTCTTGGAAATCAATGCTTATGATTCCTATTGGGCTGCTATTCTATTACAAAAGCATCATAAGAAGGAAGAAATATGTGCTTATGCTTCAACGTTTTTTATAGATACAAAAATCAAATATCTTTCATCTCATAAGGAGATTTTAGCTGTAAAAAATGGGATCAAAAGATTTTGTCTGTATCAAAAAAGTGTGCACTTTATTGTCAAAACAGATCTCAAGCATATGAAAAGCATGTTGCAGAACAAAAGATTGTTAGAACAAGGAAACTCCTGAGTTCTTAGATGGGCACTCTGGTTAGAAAGGTTTAAACTTGATATCATCTATAAACCAGGCAAAGAAAATTACCTTGTTGATATGTTAACTAGAGAAGGGGCTAAAGAAAAAAAACTCATTTCAATTAAGAAATTTGATAAGGGAGAAAGTTCTAAAAATAAATCCCAAGTAGAAATATGTTCATCATGCCACTTGGGATTGTTTTTCAGAAGAAAAAATATTAATTGTCTACCAGTTGAAATTTAGAGACTCATATTGGAAAAGTGGTTTAATTCATTAGAAGGAAAACACAGTTATAATATTAACTGGAATCTTATACATAATTACCATTCTGTGTCCATTTCAACTGATTTCTTTTACTGGTTCTTCTAACTGTTCTATGCATAAATCAAGTGGGGTTTGTGTCTTGTCGAATATAGATGAGACAAACTGGGAATTCAATTCATCTAGCTTCTGAAGTTTTTGTTGGATTTGTTTTGCTACTCTAGCCATTTGTTGTCTATCTTCTCTCAGGCTTTCTTCTATTCTTCTAGTTTCTTCTAGTGTAGTTTCTTTGCTAGAAATTTTTTGTTCTGGCCTTTTGAAGATGGATGATGTATCAGGCTTGAACCATTCATCTAAATCAATCTCCTCATCTGAATGGGATTCTTCAGTTATTGCTTCTTTAGGTTTGTCGATCTTTCATTAATTCTTCTTCTAGGAATAATAAAACTTGAATCAAGAGAATTTTTCTCCTTCTGGAGATTTGCTATTTGATGTTTCACATTTTTAAAAGAAAAAATTAAGCAATCTTATATATATGTACAATCATCTTCATTATCACTGCTATATGAAATAGTAAATTTCTGGAAATCATTTTCAAATTCTGTATCAAACTCTGTATTTATAGAGAAGTATTCACATTCTGAATTTGGTTCAGAAACAAGATCCCATTCTGCTGGATGATATGAAGATTAAATAATTCCATAATCTTGTTTTGAATTCATTTCTTATTCTTTTCTGGACATTTGTTTGCCCAAGGGTCTTTTTTGCCACATAGGAAGAATTTAGATTCTTTGGCAAGTCTTGACCTTTTCTTGAATACATATCTATTTTTAGGAGATTTGTTTGTCTGGTAATCTGGGTTTCTAGATTTCTTATTGAATTGATACTTTCTCCTAGAACACTCACACTTCTGACATTGGGATTTATGAGAACCCTTCTTGGAGGAGTTATGAAAGCAACCAAAGTGGTAAGTTTCTGAAAAGGAATTACAGAGATTAGGACTTAAACTCAACTATATTTTGACATTCTTACGAGTTTTGTAGGCTGCACATTCATTTCTCAAAATTGTAAGAATATGTTGCTGTAAAGTAGCTAAAGAAAGGGTTTCAACATATATTCCTTGGTTGGACAGTGACTGGTGTACTAACTCTGGTATTTTCCCTGGCATTGATGCTATATAATTCTTGAAATAGGTGACATTGTGATGATTTGGGATTTTATCATACAAACCTGCATGGTACTATAGTAATCATTCAACAAATCTAGGCTACATAATTTTTGACTCGTAAACATTTGAGCATAATGATTAGAGTCGGATGGTATAATGCCTAAAAATTCATGAGATAGTTCCATTAGCATTGCTTGGAGGGGATCTTCATTTTCTAAAATCTCAACTTGTTTAGTCCTATTTATTTTCTCCCACCATAGTCTGGCATTTTCTGTAAGTTCCCAAGTTATTTGGATGCCAACATCTTTCCATGTATTTGTTAACTTGAATTTCTTCTGTGTAGCCCATGCATTTATCTTCTGTAGTAAAATTAATGTTTGTTTGTTGTCTAAAAATCAAAATCGACGAAGAAGGCATAATCATGGCTGGTCATATCAGGAGGAGACACATCTCTAGCTTCTGTTCCAGACATTTGTCTAGTCCATTAAGAAAATGGATAAGGAAATGGACTTTTATGGGATTGTGATCCTATATCAGAACCTGTAGTTCTTGGAGCTTTATGTGTAAAACTAAAAGATTCATTTCTTTTATGTTTGGTAGGAGATTCTCTACTGTCTTCTTGTCCTGCCATTTTTATTCCATGAACTTTGAATCTTTCTAGTTTGGCTTTTATCAATTCTGGCTTTTCTTTGGCCAAATTGGCTCCATTAACTACCTTTGCAAATTTTTGAGGATCAATAATTTCTTCAGAAATAGATTTTAGAGATAAACTTGATGAAGACTATGAAACTAGAGATAAAGAACTAGATGTACGCAAACAACAAACAAAATACACAAGCAAAGAGCACTTTGTAATTAATCACGAACCTCTTTTTCTGTCGTTTATGATCTGAATGATTTTTGACATAGAAGGTGGGGCAAGCCCATGAACTTTTATAGGGTTCTATCAATTTTCTGTCCAGGAGCTGCTTAATCTCTTCTTTACATAACTTCTACTTTGCGGAGATCATATGATTGGCAGAAAAATTTTGAGCTCTGTTGTTATACCCTTCCTTAAAAGGAAGTGAGACAAAATGTTTTTCTCTGAACCAAAAGGCCTCAGGGTTCTCGACTATACACTTTGTCTTGAGTTTATTTATAATATTTTTCAAAACTTCTTGGCCATTAAGTTTTGCATGCATGATGATCTTCTTGATCTTAGATAGGTCTTCAATTTATTCATCAACAATGTCCACTTTATCAGGTTGAATCCTACTAGTATATGTAATTTTAGCAGAAACTGCGACCTTTTCATTTTGAACACTGAATGTTATCAGGTCCTTATCAAAGACCATAGGCATATGATTCTTAACAAAATTTTGTCCAAGAAGTATGTCAGATCCAGTATCATAGTCATACAAAGTAACATAAACCAAAGTTGAATCTAGCAATAATGGGAAATGAGGAGCAACATAAGAAATTTGTATAAGTTGCTTATTGACGACTTTAAAATGTATCTTTGTCGGTTGCCAGTAATAATTTGGAATGGCTTTATACTTACAACAACTGGTTGTGCCTCCTGTATCTATTTGGGCATCCAGAGGATACTCTTTATAGCCTGGAACTTTAATGGAAATTGGAATTACCATTCTGTGTCCAATTCCATTGATTTCTTTTAATGGTTCTTTTGACTTGTTGACCTCTACCGGTCAACTACCCATGCAGTATACCCCCTCTTTCTTCGCAAAAAGGGGCAACACCTGATCAGCGTGTCCGTGCCATCCTGCAGTCATCAGCAGCTCGATCGATCTAATTGTAAACCCAGTCTGCATGTATTAATTGTAAATAATCCTAGCAGATGTGAGTCGTGTTGAAAATTGCCTAGGTGGACCTAACTTTCCCATGATAATCTATGTCCCGGGAGGTTTTTCGTCTCACCGATCCACGGTATCGGCCAAGGAGTTTTCCTTCAACTGACCCAAAGCCGGGGATTAGACTTGTCATTGGAATTTTAGAGGAATCTTAGTGTGTTAAGCCTGCTAGTTATAGTCGTGTGCCAGACTGGGTGTTTTTGTTGAGGGCTATGTAAAGGGTTTTTCCCCTGAGATGTACTGTTTAAAGTCATGATTGTAATGTGTCCTGAGGGTGAAAAATGTTTTAAATTCCCTCTTGAGTCCTAAGTCTGGTCCTAGGTGATGTTTCCAAGTCTTAGTTCGATGATACCATTTTAAAATACATAAGAAATTAAAATGAATAAAAATATAATAAAAATACATAAAATAAATAAAATTAAAAAATAAAATAAAAATAAATAATAAAAATAAATTAAAAAATAATAATAAATAATAAAAGTTTTAAAAAATAATTTTAAAAAATAATAAAATAATAATATTTTAAATCGACGGATGGGATCAAGAGATGTCTTGATCCTCATCAACGGTCGAGATCATTTCAACATGGATCACTCGAACTAGCCGTTGGGATCATTTCCTTTATATAGGGTTTTAGGAAGTCATTTCAGATCATCGGATCTGTGAGTCTAAGACTGAAGAAGCTCTCTTGTAAATCTGTTTCTGGTTAATAAAGAAGACTTTGGGGTCCATATTTTGCTGGTGTTACTCTCTTGAATGCTGTGAGATTGTCAAATTTTCTGTATATGTTATTTTCAACCGTTAATAATAGCTGTTTTGTAGAGCATTGTGAGCACAGGTATCTTGCTCACTTGCTGGGGTTTGGGTGCTGTTAGGGTTTCTGAAGTAATGGCAGGTATCTCCATTACTTCTTGAGATCTAGCAGCATTTTGGCCCTCTTTACTGATGGTTGTTTTGAGCTGTGCAGAAGACATTTTCTGGAGGAAAATTGTGGGCGTTCGGGGAAGTTCTTGGATGAACCAGCCAACTCCCACAAGCATTTTTGCTGAGCCCAGCTGGATTTGATCCTGGGTCTATCATTCAGTGTATTTTTAAAGTTTGCATGAGAGATTTTTCTGAAGTTTTCACAGTGAAAATCTGGAAATCAGTGTTTTTTTTTGAATATTTCTCTGAGCTTATTGTTGAATCTGGCTGTTCAGGGGCCACATCTGTAAATTAATTTAGCTGGTCTAGGGTTTCATTTTGTGGCTGATCTAGGGTTTCAGTTTTGTCTTCCTGTGCATATTAGTTTTGGATGCCCCATTACAAATTGCACGTGCAGTTTTTTTTTTATGAAATTTTCAGGGGCTTTATTTGACAAATTTGGAGCAGAGATTTTTTTTTTTGTGGAGCTTCTGTGGGATTTCTGGACGATTTGTTCCATTTTTACGCTGCTGAGGCATTGTCTGCTGTCCAACAACCCCATAGCCTGCACACAGACTTACAAGAACAAAGCTTTAGCTACCAAATCGATCGCATGCATGCTGGATGCATCCTCTGTCGACGTCCAGAACTAGAAATAATTGATAGTCACGGTGGCCCGCCCTCGTGGAGACATTCAGCCCAATTTGACGAAGAGAAACCTTAACCTTGCTGGAGCTTTGGTGGTGGAAATGATAAAATCTGGATGTAAAACTGCTCATTTCTTTGCCCAATCTTTCAGCGACATTTGAGCATCTGAACCATCTAACAGCAGCAAACATATCAGAGATCGGAAATGGGATGTTGGTCAGCTCGACTCAGAGAGTGAGTTCGATTTTCCTCCAAATGGTGGATGCGGTGAACTTAGTTTTGTTGGAAATGCAATACAAATCTGTACAGTTGAAGCTTCGGGAGAGGGGAACCAGATAGCAACATCCGAATTAATGCATCCTCTGTCGACGTCCGGCCCATTCTCCTCCACACGTGAACCTGTGAGCTCTTCGAACCTGCAAACACAACAAATCACAAAAAAAGCAAATTGATCATATCGTGGGCTGCCGATGCCCTGCATGCAACCTGCAAAACAAAGCCATGAACACACTGTAATTTGGGTGTTAGAGTTTCGATCATGTGCGTGAGTATCTGTGATGAAATGCTTCTGCCACGGGCCAGGTTAGCAAATCCGTAGATCATTCTCCGATTCAGGTAGGCTTCATGTGTGTTTTTCTGTCAGCCCAATCGTTCTCTGAGCAAGCGGCATAGGTAAGCAAAGGGTTTGATTTCATGCGTTCGATGGTAAGTCAGGGATAGCGTATTTTCATTTTTGTTAAATCCTTAGGTTATGTATGCGTTAAATTTCTTTAGTGTAGGTTTAGTTTTCGTTGGTTTAGTTTAGTGTTTTTTTTTTTTTTTTTAATTACGTTTATATAGTTTAGTTAATAAATTAGGTTTTGTTTAGGATTTTGATTGGATTTTTTTTTATTTTGTTTTTAGTTTTGGTTTTTTTAGTTTGACTAGATTTAGTTAAAATTTTAATTTAAAGATAGTAAATAATATCTGTTTTCGTTTTTTTATTTTTTAATGTTTTTTTTGGGTTTTGATTAATTAGTTAAATTTTTTTTTATTTAAAAAAAAAAAATTAATATAAATTTATTAGGGTAATTTTTGTTTTAGGTTTAGTTTTAATTTTTTTTTTATTTTTTTTTAATTATAATTAAAAAAATCATAAAAAATATGAAATGAAATAAAAAAAAATCAAATAAATTTTTCTTTTTTTTTGGCTTAGGATTGAGTCTTTTAATTTTGTTAAAATTTTGTCAGAAAATATAAAAGTTCATCGTGGAAAAATAATTTTTGCCGGATTTCAGTGATTTTCATACTGAGATCTGGGCTTTCAGGTCGAGACATGAAATTGATATCTAGTTAATGGACTATGATTCGTGGTGATTCGAAATATTCATTTTTTAAATCTTCAGTTGCTGGATATCATTTTGGTTATTCTAAGAGCACTGTTCACGTTTTCGATTCAATGACAGTCTCTTAAGGCACTGGTCTGCTAATCAAATCATTTTAGTGCTTATATTAAGTCGTGTCTCGTGTCTCCCAACCAACTGGTCGACAGTTGGTCTTCATCATTTCACAGGGTCTACCCCCCTTAGCCGCGGGAGACAGGCTTAAACGGAGGGATCGGGGATCAGAGTGACAGCCCCCGGTCTGAGCGTTGTCGTGTCAATCTGCGCGACAACATGACTTTTTTGTACATTAATCAAGTGGGGTTTGTGTCTTGTCAAACATAGATGAGACAAACTGGGAATTCAACTCGTCTAGATTTTGAAGTTTCTGTTGGATTTGTTTTGCTAGTCTATCCATTTGTTGTCGATCTTCTCTTAGGCTTTCTTCTATTATTCTGATTTCATCTAGTGTAGTTTCTTTGCTAGAAATTTTTTGTGCTGGCCTTTTGAAGATGGATGTTGTATCAGGCTTGAACCATTCATCTAAATCAATCTCCTCATCAGAATGAGATTCTTCAGTGATTGCTTCTTTAAGTTTGTCAATCTTTTCATGAATTCTTCTTTTAAGAATAATCAAACTTGAATCAAGAGAATTTTTCTACTTCTGGAGATTTTCTATTTGATGTTTCACATTTTGAAAAGAAAACATTAAGCAATCTGATATATATGTACAACCATCTTCATTATCACTACTATTTGAAATAATAAATTTATGAAAATCATTTTCAAATTTTGTATCAGACTCAGTATTTACAAAGAAATATTCACATTCTAAATTTGGCTATAAGAAACAACATCCCATTTTGAATTCCTTTCTTATTCCTTTCTGGACATTTGTTTGCCCAGTGGTCTTTTTTGCCACATATGAAGCATTTAGATTGTTTGGCAGGTCTTGAACTTTTCTTGAATACATATCTTTTTTCTAGGAGATTTGTTTGTCTAGTAATCTGGTTTTCTAGATTTCTTATTGAATCGATACTTTCGGCTAAAACACTCACACTTCTGACTTTAGGATTTATGATAACCCTTCTTGGAGGAGTTTTGAAAGCAACCCAAGTGGTAAGTTTCTGAGAACGAGTTACAAATATTAGGACTAAAACTCAATTGTTTTTTGACATTCTTACGAGTTTTGTAGGTTACACATTTATTTCTCAAAATTGTAAGAATATGCTACTGTAACTCAGCTAAATAAAGGGTTTCAACATATATTCCTTGGTTAGAAAATGACTGGTGTACTAACTTTGGAATTTTGCTTGGCATTGATGCTATATAATGCCTTAGAAAGGCGACATTGTGATGATCTGGGATTTTATAATACAAACTCTGCATGGTACAATAGTAATCATTCAACAAATCTTGGCTACATAATTTTTGACTCATAAACATTTGAGCATAATGATCAGAGTCAGATGGTATAATGCCAAGAAATTCATGAGATAGTGCCATTAGCATTGCCTGGAGGGGATATTCATTTTCTAAAATCTCAACTTGTTCAGTCCTATTTATTTTCTCCCACCGTAGTCTGGTATTTCCTGTTAAGTGCCCAAGTTATTTGGATGACAACATTTTGCCATGTAGTTTTTAACTTGACTTTCTTCTGTGTAGCCCATGCATTTATCTTCTGTAGTAAAATTAATGTTTGGTCTCTATCTAAACAATCAAAATTAATGAAGAAAGCATTAACATGGCTGGTCATATCAGGAAGAGATGCATCTCTAGCTTCTGTCGTTGACATTTGCCTAGTCCATTGAGAAAATGGACTTTTATGGGATTGTGATCCTATATTGGAAGTTGTATTTCTTGGAGCTTTATGTGTAAAACTAAAAGATTCATTTCTTTTATATTTGGTAGAAGATTCTCTAGTATCTTTTTGTCCTGCCATTTTTATTTCATAAACTTTGAATCTTTCTAGTTTGGCTTTTATCAATTCTAGCTTTTCTTTGGCTATATTGTCTCCATTAACTATCTTTGTAAATTTCTGAGGATCAACAATTTTTTCAGAAATATCTTTTAGAGATAAACTAGATAAAGACTGAGAAGCTTTGAGATATGTAAATTTTGGTCCTTCATTCTCAACCTCTTCATAATTTGGAGGAGACCTTGGTCTAGGCAGAAAATATTTAAATATAATCACAACTTTACTTATAACTCGTAATTGTGCAACAATCTCTTTCAGCCGATCTACCTGGGCATTTTGCTGGGTATACATAGTGTCATATGTCTGATGTATTGTCTTTACATGCTCCTTGAATTCTAGGATATCTTTTGCTAAATCGTCTAGGCAGATAGAGTGGTAATTGTTATAATTGAGCAGTTTTACATGCTCATCTGGTTCTGGCTATGCATTTGATCTATAATGTAAATATTGTAGATCACTCTGCATTGATCCATTCCTAAATTTGGGAGTACAATTTTCCGGATCTAAACTTCTTTCCAGTAGTATGACTTTGTTGCTGGATTTTTCTCTAGGCAAGCTGTACATTTTTATTTCTGAAAAAGGAATCATAAGACACTTAGGGTAGTTTAGGTGTTGTCCTTGATGAGATGTAGAGAAAAATGTGGAAGTGGACGATTGTCCCGACTCAATAAAATGGTATTTTTTCTTTGGATTTTGACAGTATATACAAGAACTAGAGGGACGACCATGATGGCTTTGTTTGTGACAGTAATTATGGTATTTTGTGGACTGCTGACTAGCATTCTTGGAGGAATATATACAGATGAAGGGACACAAAGTGACTAACTTCTATCTAATATATTTACACCTTTAAACTTCAACCTTGAGGTCCCATCATGTTTAGTAACAACTTGTAACTGATGAGATGTGTTGGCTAACTGGGGATACTTTTGAGATAATGGCTCATAGTCACTATTCCACTCATCTGGTAATGTAACATGACTGAAACCCAATTGTAGTGGAGGAGTGTTACCGGGACCTACTATCACGCCTTCTTTATGAGTTCTTTTATACAAATTCAGGTTAATGGGTGGCATAGTGCTAGTTACAAATCTTATGCAAATAGTGGTATGAAACTGAGCGATGTGAGACTATGGAGCAACATTAAACCCATTAAACTGAAGGAATGCTTGCAAGAACTCATTAATATAATGGTTTGTTAATGAAACTTGGTATCTCAGGATAATGGATGACCAAACTGGACCATTGTTTAGTGGACTTTGGAAACCTCCTAATAGTGCATCTTGGAAGTCATTACGTCTAGTATCTAGGACACATGTGAGACATGAAGTATTCAGTCCTAACCTGACTAAAGGATTTATCCCAAATTGAATCAATCCGAGGTGAATGTATTTGTGGCCGTTTTAAATACACCATTCTATATCTTCCTTTTGAAAATTGAGGAACCAGATAGACTGATTGAGACAAAGAAATTGGAACATTTACAAAGGTAAACCAAAAAAGACTTGCAACACAAAACTTAAACATAGGTAGATTATATATTTTTTCTACTTCTATATCCAATAATGGCCAATTTGGCTTAGGTTCATATTCTTGTGAAATAAGACAAGTATTGTCAATAGGATCCCTGTGGTCTTTATTAAGGAACTTGTTAAATTTGGCAACTAGGGCTAAACTCCACCTTGTACAACTCATATGATGGAGATGATATTTTTATTGGATTCCTCTTTTCGAGAGGTGCAGGATTGATCTAAAGATCATCTCATTCTGACAAGTAGAAATGTAATTATGAATTTATTTCTTCTATGGAAAAATTGTCAAGGTCGACCATAAGTCTAATGTAGGCTCATGAAGCCTAACAAACATGTCTCTTCATCCTCAACATTGTGTATATATAGATGAGTCATTTTCCTCATTTGGTCAGTCATCACTCACACATCTTTCTCTTCTTCATTTGATTGGGTTGTACAAATTCCAGGGCAAATTGTTCCTCTCCACACGTGCGAAGGTTTGACTGGGTTTTCTGAGTTCTGCATTGACCAAGTTGCATCCATCTTTGACCAACATTGACCATGCAATATTTAACTTCGTTTGACTGTGATTTTTGCGGGAATATCTATGTTTGGGCACAGAAACCGATATTTTTTGGGTTTGACCACCATTGACTGCAACAAGTTTGACCGCAATGTTAACCTGTGTTGACCATCTTTTACCGAGAATTTCCATACTGTTTTGCGCTAATTTGGTCTGTCCCTGAAGTCCGAGTTGACTAGGTTTGACCAAGCTGATTTGGAGAAGGATTTCTATTGGTTTGACTAGCGTTGATTTTTTGGTTAGGGCATCTTGTTGACTGCTGTTTGGCTGGACTGTTTTCACAGTGTTTGGGGTAGTGAATTTTGTATGATGTACTCTATCTCTCTGCTGAACTTTTGAAGAATAATAATAAGATTTGATCAAATGGTTTTCCCCACATTGGGGTTTTTCCCTAGCATTTGCCAAATATTGTGTCCTCTTGTCTTGGCTTGTCTTCTACTTATTATTTATGTTCTATCTGCATTTACTATCATGTTAATGTGATTGCTAATATGAAAATTGATATTGGGCTAATAAGAAAAATTGAAGTAAATTGCTCTAAAGCATGAACATACCATGTTATTATTAAATCTTCGATTTGGGCACATCTAAGGAGATGTATGACAAGTTGGTTAGTATGTTCAAAGCTAGCAATGCAAACGAAGTTCTCTTCATGAAGAACAAGTTGAAGGACATAAAGAAGGGAAGAGGATAAGATATCCAATCCTACTTCATTCAGATCACTGAAATAAAAAATGATCTTCTATCTCAGAGAATCTCGTGTTTCATGACCACTCCAAGCATATAGTACCACTTTATCCGGGATATGGTACAATGGGGAGCAATAAGGCTCCGTCACATTGGGACTGATGATCAGGTCACAAATATTCTTACGAAGCCCTTAGGGAAGGTCAAATTCTTAACTTTCCGTGAACGACTTGGAGTCATGGAGAGACCCTCTTATGAGGGTCGCGTTTGAGTTGGATATTGAGCTTTGGGAGCTTCGGGGGGCTTAGGGTACTTCTTGGAGCTATGAGTGACCATAAGGTGAGTGGTTCACCTTCCCCTAGTGGGGCATTGTGTACAGGGTGAGTGGTTCACCTTCCCCTAGTGGTGCATTGTGTATAGGGTGAGTGGTTCACCTTCCCCGTGATACCCCATGATGGTTGAGATAATGCATAAGATAAGTGGTTCACATTCTCCTATGGCATATGAGCAGGATGAGTGGTTCACCTTCTCCCGCCAATACATCCCACCCTTGTAGTGTGGGACTCATGGGAAATACCTCTCATCTAGCTAATGCGTAGGGAAATGAAGATAGGGACCATAGTACTGTCGATGGACACATCGTGTACTACCATACTCCCTATGCTAGGATGTTTGATATTGATCTGGGATCAATGGACACTGACTTTGGGTTAGTGGAGAGTGGTATGATATACTGTTGATCATTTCTTCTTCATTATTTCTTCTTGGTTCAGTAGAGCAGGGATGTCAGGGATGGTACAGATTGTCAGATGGTTTGGCAGGTGGATTTCTCCCTAGTTGAGAGTGAGCGTAAAAATTGGCAACTAGGGCCAAACTCCCTTGGACAAGTCATATGATGGAGATGATATTTTTATTGGATTCCTTTTATTGAGAGGTGCATGATTGATCTAAATATCATCTCATTTTGACAAGTAGAAATGGAATTATGAATTTATTTCTTCTATGGACAAATTGTCAAGGTCGGCCATAAGTCTAATGTAGGCTCATGAAGCCCAACAAATGTGTCTCTTCATCCTCAATGTTGTGTATATATAGAGGAGTCATTTTTCTCATTTGATCACTCATCACTCACACATCTTTCTCTCTCTTCATCTGATTGGGTCGTACAAATTTCAAGGCAGCGTATTCCTCTCCACACGTGCAAAGGTTTGATTGGGTTTTCTGATTTCTACGTTGACAGAGTTGCATCCAGCTTTGACCAGTGTTGACCAGGTAGTGTTTGACTTCGTTTGATTGCGATTTTTGTGGGAATATCTTTGTTTGGGCAGGTCGCATATTTGGGCATAGAAACTGAGATTTTATGGGCTTTTAACCAATGTTGATTGTAGCAAGTTTGATCGCAACGTTAACTTGCGTTGACCATCTTTGATCGAAAATTTCCAGACTATTTTGGGCTGATTTGGATTGTCGCTGAAGGCTGAGTTGCCTAGGTTTGACCGAGCTGATTTGGAAAAGGATTTCAATTGGTTTGACCAGCGTTGATTTTCTGGTTAGGGCATCCTGTTGACTATGGTTTGGCTGGACTGTTTTGACAATGTTTAGGCTAGTGAATTTTGTATGATGTACTCTCTCTGCTGAACTTTTGGAGAATAACAAGAAGATTTGATCAAAGGGTTTTCCCCACATTGGTGTTTTTCCTTGACATCCGTCAAATATTGTGTCCTCTTGCCTTAGCTTGTCTTTTGCTTATTATTTATGTTCTATCTACATTTACTATCATGTTAATGTGATTGCTAATGTGGAAATTGATATTGGGCTAATAAGAAAAATTGAAGTAAATTGCTCTAAAGCATAGAACATACAATTGTTATCTAAAATTAACAGAACTTAGTAAGAAAAGACCTTCGTTTCTCATGAGCTATTTTGCAATTCTCAAGAAATTCATAACTTCACTTAAATTCCATTATGACAAGATAAAGGTATATATGCACTTGAAAAATGGCAGAGATGCAATCCTTGGTCACGCCCAACACCCAAACATGTCTCTCCTTGGAAACAAACGAGACTTGTCACAACTTCGATCTTCAACTTTCGCCTACAACAAATGCTCTTCCCCTTCTATCTCCGAGAGAAAAGAACTTCACTCTAATGCCAACCAGAGTACGCAAACAAAAAACAAAATACACAAGCAAGCAATATTGCACCAAATAGATCACCAAAAAAACACAGAACTAGAAGTCTTTAGACACAAAGGCTATTGTTCTATTATAAAAACTCTTGGATAATTTACAAGTGCTTTGTGAAGAGACTCTTTTATCCTTATATAGAGAAGTTACAAGAACTTCATATTCCTTTTATCATTAGCAGATCTTAAAAGCTAGATCCGATATATAAATTTTATACCAAGAATATTTTTCACAATGGATGCTTTCATGGGAAACCCGCAAAACCAACATATTCTTGTCCTTAAAGTAAAGGAATATTCATAAAAGTAAAGTAAAAGTAAATACACAGTGGATATTCCACTTAGAGGAACCGACGAAAGCATGCATGATTGTCGTTAAAGTTTTGTAGAAAGAGTATGTTCATTCATGGAGAACCCTTGAAAACTAGAAAAGGTTTTCAATTATTGTCCTGAAGATTTAATCAATAAGATCCATTAGGACTCCTGTAAGAATCATAATATGAATCATTAATACTTTCATCATGGTTTGAGGCGTTCCAGTCCAAATTGATGCAAGGTATGATGTGATTTAACCATGGAGGTTCATGACCAAAACAAGCAAAGAAAGGTGAAAATGACATGTGAGGGTCCAACTTATCTGGAGGATTTCCAACTTCTCCAAAATATTCAATACTAACTGTAAAGTTATGGCCAAATGGAGAACTGTTATCATGATTGATTTCTATTGTTCTGCCTCTATACAAAAGATCAAATTCAAAAATATCATATTCGAGGGCTCCTTCCTCCATTTCTTTTTGCAAGACTGATAATGTTTTGTATGGATTTCTGCGATCAAAATCTTCTTTTCTTGGGACATATGAAGCCATTGATACATCCATAAATTTGCTTTAGCGTTAGAATGCAGACATAATATCCTCACAATACATAATGACAAAGATTTTGTCAAATGTTATGGCATACTGGTGAATACCATAATATTCAATCCAACTGAGATTTGGATCAAATATATAAACTATCCTAGAATATGGAACTCTTTCATGACCAAATTAAACATCATCATTATGTATAAGATTCCAGATAATATTATAACTGTGTCTGCCTTCTAATGAATTAAACCACTTTTCCAATATGAGTCTTTGATTTTCAACTGGTAGAGACTTAATTTATTCTGAAAAACAATCCCAATAGAAAGTGTAATGGCATGATGAACATAATTCTACTTGGGATTTCTTTTTAGAACTTTCTCCCTTATCAAATTTCTTAATTGAAATGATTTTTGTTTCTTTATTCCTTTCTTTGGTTAACATATCAGCAAGGTAATTTTCTTTGCCTGCTTTATAGATGATATCAAATTCAAACCCTTCTAACCAGAGCGCCCATTTAAGAACTCAGGAGTTTCCTTGTGCCAACAATCTTTTGTTCTACAACATGCCTTTCTGTTGGCATTATGATAGAAGTATTGTCCTTGATGGTAACTCTACAGGTCAACTCAATTTTGATAAGAGGCTAACAAGAATATTCAGAGTTAATAGGGCAGTGGTACAGAGGATCAGGAAGATGGAACTAAAGTCTATTGATCAGACTAAAGAAGTTGAAGGAAGAAGATGATGTAAGAGCAGTTTAAGAGATACACACAGGTTCACTTAGTCCAAGTAGCGTATACACGCAGGTACTCAGAACAGAAATAACGTATAACATACACACGCACTCCCACAGAAGGAACAACGCGTACATGTTAAAATCATGGTTTTGGTTCGAGGTATTTGGTCCAAGGTATCTTTGGACCATGATATTGACCCTAGGTATTTAGTCCGAGGTATTCGGTCCATGGTATTTGATCCAAGTTATTGGTCCTAAGTGGATTCGGTCCATGGTACTGAGAAAGGCCAAAAACTATATAAAGAAGAAAGGATCATAAGGCCAAATGGGCAAGTGAATAAGGTTCTAAGGAATACTTCTATCTGAAGTATATTTTATGTTGCAGGGTTATGTTTGGGACTATATTTGAAATATTTATGTGCACCTTGAGTTCAATATTGGACCAGGATTATGAGACCTTAAATGACTTATTCTTGAATGATCTGATATAGGTTGAGGCTAGATTTGATGTTTTGTGTCTGTTTTATTTGTTATCTATCATGATCTGGGTTTGCCTGAAGTTTGGAATTACAACAAAGTTCTAAGTCAATATTTGCAGATCTATATGCAGATTCGTCTTGGCAAAAGAGCATATACATGCAGGTTCTGTTCTTTCAAGTAGCATATACAAAAGAAAGGCTTGATGTTCAAAGATGACTAATCTATCAGATCAATATTGTTGATTTATTGCTGCTGCTATTTTACTGTTGTCTGTCAGTGAAGTATTCTTAGATCTGAATGCATAAGGAGGTTGATATTTGATTGATTGTATAAGTCAGAAGAAGTGTTTTGTATTGCCTGCCTGTGTAAAATTCTATAAGTTGACAATAGATGTTCAGTACATTGCTGGTTGGTATAGTTTGTGATTCAGAGACTTTATGATTTAGAATCTTTAGAGGTATACACAGGTTGGGCTGAGGGAAGTAGCGTATACACACAGGTTTTATTCATTGAAGTAGCATATACAGTCTGACACATGAATGTTTGAGGTTTCAGTTGGTTCTTAATGTTGATACAGGTTTTTTGGTTTAGCACAATGTTTTGATGACAGTGATATGGTTGTTTCAGATTAACTGCATGTTGGTTGATGAAGTTTGAGTTTCTATATTTCTGATGGGTTGTTGATGAGTCAAGGTATTGATATGTCTTGATATGTGCTAAGAGCATCCAGTCTGAAAATTCATGAAACATGGTCCCTAGTGGAAGAGTGGAGTTTTTCTGTAGGCTGGCACCTATGTACTAGTAAACATATTGGTTAGTACAAGAGTTAGGGGGTTGTAGCTCCCTTCCAGTAGAAGCTGGAGAACGAGAGAAGGTTGTAACCTTTTGTAGGTAGATGCCTACGTACTGGTATGAGTTTGCAACAGTGCAAGATTGTAAAAAGATTTTCTTATTATTAAAAGAAGAAGGAGACAACAGCAGCAGGTGGTTTTCACCCACATTGGGTTTCCACCTTAAATCTTGGTGTTCATGTGTGTTTCTTATGTGTAATGGTTTATTATGTTTATACTACACATGGTTACTATTTAATGATTGATGAAGTACTGATGCACTGATTAAAGATCATCATATGACGAATTAACTAAATCATAAGTTTACTGCATAAACGCTGGTTGTCTTAAAGACAGTTGCGTGTACACGCTAGTTCCCCTGTCGGAAGTAGCATATATAAATCTGATTATGAAAAAGAAAATTCTCGATCTGATAATACTGATTCACCCCCCTTTCTGTATTATTTCCAACAATTGGTATCACAACCAAGTTCTTCAGAAGAAGCTTGATCACTTAAGGAAGATCCATCAATATGAATAATCACGAAAGCATGGGATCCATCAGACCGCTAATCTTCGATGGGAGCAACTTTGTTTATTGGAAAATAAGAACCACAACCTATCTACAATCTCTTGGAACAAATGTTTGGGAAATTGTGGAAGGAGGATATAAATTTCCAACAACAATTCCTACAGACACGGTAGGTAAAAAGCAATATCAAACTAATGCCAAAGCTGTCAATACTTTATTGGGAAGTTTGTCACAATCAGAGTTTGTCAAAGTTATGCAGCTCAAATTAGCCAAAGAGATATGGGACAAAATCATTCAAAGCTATGAAGGAGACCCTCAGGTAAAACATGCTAAGCTTCAAAATCTCAGAATTCAGTATGAAACTCTTAAGATGCATAGTGATGAGAATATAGATAGTTACTTCTTACGTATAGATGAGGTTGTTAATTGTATGAAGAATCTGGGTGAAGAAATAAAGGAAGTTACTTTAGTTGAGAAAATTTTGAGATCCTTGTCTGCTAAATTTGAATCAAAAGTGTCTGCCATAGAAGAAAAACAGGATCTGCAGAATATCACTATGACACGGATTCACAGAATCCTAACTGTTTTTGAGATGAGAAAAGGAGGTCCATCATATATGAGAGAAGCCGCATTTAAAGCTTCAACAAAAGGAAAAGAAAAGGAATAACACAATGAATCAGGACACATTTCAGAAGAAGAAGACGAGGTAAATTTTGTCAAGAAGCTTCAACGGGGTTCTGGAAGGTTAAGAGGTAAGCTACCTTTCAAATGCTTTGCTTGTGGTAGAGTCGGTCATTATGCTGCCAGATGTCCTGATAAAGATAAATATGAAAAAGGAAAAGAATATGCAAAAGGGAATAGGAAACAAGTTGTGAATAGGAGGAGTTACTATACTTATGAAGATAATGATGATTTATCTAATAGTGATGAAGATGAAACTGGTCAAGATTACATACTTCTCATGGCTTATGATAGCGATAATTTTTGGGATAGTTTAGAAGAGGATAGTGATGGGTTATCTAATAGTGATGATTATAGACTTCTCATGGCTTTTGACAATGATGATTTTTGGGATGCTGTAGAAGAGGAAAACTTTCATGAAGAAATCTCTAAACTCAAAATCTGTTTAGAAGAAAAGAATATGATCATAGATACCTTGACATACCAACTTGCTAAAAAAGAAAAACACAATGAAAAACTAGAATGTGAAATTGTGGGTCTAAGAAAAGATCTTGAGAAAACAAAATCTCTCAATCTTAGATTTGCTAAAGGATCAGAAACTTTAAATGAAATTATCAAAGTTCAGTGTTCTCCTCTGATAAAGACAAGTCTTGGATATACTGAAGAAGCATCTCAATCATAGAAGCCGTCAACCTCCACCAGAAGCTATTTTGATGTAGCAAAGACCAGTGAACAGTATGACAACCGTCAGCAAAGGCATAAAGCTGATCACCAGGTAAATCATACTCAATTTGCTCCAAGGATGAATATCAATAGAAGCCACAACCAACCTTAGGCAAATCATACTCAATTTGCTCCAAAGATGAATATCAATAGAAACTACAATCAACAAGTTAATAGATTCGATAGTCTCAGAAATTTCTTTAATGGACAATGTTTTCCATGTCATAATTTTGGGCACAAAGCTGCTCAATGCGTTGCTTACAAAACCATCATGACTAGAGAAGCACGAAATCAAAGGAATGTAACAAGGATCAAGAGAAGTTTCTATAATAACTTTTCTCCTCTTGAAAAAGAAATAGAATGCTCAATTTGTAACAACTTTGGTCATGAAGAATCTGAATGCAAAAGAAAATTTCGGCAAACACCTCAAAAGGAGCAAACGCCATTAAATCTCAAGATATGGAGAAGGAAAGAATCTCAAACAGAAAGATGTGGTATAGTCTTGTATGCAGAAGGACAAGAAAATCAGTGGTACATCAACAGTGGATGCTCCAAACATATGACAGTTGACAAAGAAAAACTTCACTGATATAATGCCTTAGAAAAGGAAAAGAATGTCTCATTTGGAAATGACACTCCAACGATCATAAAAGGTAAAGCTTCTGTTTTCTTGAAAGAAAAGGTTAAAGATGGAAATGTTATATATGTAGATGGTTTAAAGCATAACCCGTTGAGTGTCAGTCAAATGTGTGATCAAGGAAATGAAGTGGTATTTCGATCAAACAGATGTGTTGTTTGTGAGCTTGATACAGGAGAGACCTTGATAAAAGGTACAAAAACTCCAAACAACTTATACATGCTCAAAGGAGGACAACAATAGTGCTATCTAAGCAAAAGTGATGAAAACTGGTTGTGGCATAGAAGATTGAGACATCTAAGCTTTTCTAAAATAAGAAAAGCATGCAGACCCAAGGCTATTCGTGATCTTCCATATATCAGCATCCCAGAAAATACAATATGCAAACCATGTCAAATCAGTAAGCAAACCAGAGTTCACTTCATGGAAAAAGAAAGGTCAGCTAGTAAGCCTCTTGAACTTATCCATACTGATTTATGTGGACCAACAAGGTAAAAGTCACCTCGTGGAGAAGAATACTTTATTTTGTACATTGATGATTTTTCCAGAATGTGTCGGATAGGTCTTATAAAGCATAAAGATGAAGCATTTGAAAAGTTCCAAGCCTTCAAAGCTTTGGTTGAAAATGAATCAGATCGAAAAATAAAATGCCTTAGATCTTATTGAGGAGGGGAATTTATATCGGATGAATTCTTTGACTTTTGTGAACATGGAATAAAAAGGGAATTCTCCATTGCTAGAACACCTCAGCGAAATGGTGTAGTAGAAAGGATGAACAAAACAGTTCAACAAATGGCTCGAGCCATGCTAGATGAATCTGGAACTCCTGCAACCTTCTGGGGTCAAGCTGCATTCGCTGTCATGACTATTCTCAACAAAGCAAATGTTTGGGTAAATAGCACTCAAACTCCACATGAACTTTGGTATGGTAAGACTCCTACTGTAAAATACTTTAAAGTTTTTGGAAGCAAATGTTTTATCAAAAGGACTGATGAAAAACTTGGTAAGTTTGAACCCAGAGCAGCTGAAGGGATTCTTCTTGGTTATTCTTCCAGAAGTAAAGGATATAAATGTTATAATAAAAGACTTAGGAAAATTGTTGAAAGCATTGATGTTGTAGTTGATGAAGCATGCAAAAGTCCAAAACAGATAAAATCGACAGAAGATTATGACAATGAGGAAGATGGGGATTACTTTCCCACATCAAATCAAAATAATATTGAAGAAGAAACCAATGAAGCACCAGAAGAAGATATAATGGTAGAAGAAAAGACTCCATCCAAGTATGTTCAGAAAAATCATCCAGAAACTCAAATTTTAGGAGAAAGGGAGGCTGTTGTACAGACAAAAAGAACTATTACAGGGACCTCAAGCCATCTAGCATTACTATCCTCCACTGAACCTCAAAATGTAAATGAAGCATGCCAAGATGAATGTTGGGTCAAGGCCATGGATGAAGAAATTGAGTAAATTGAAAAGAATGACACTTGGGAATTAGTTCCTAGACCTTATGATAAAAATATTATAAGAACTAAATGGATATTCAAGAACAAGCTGAATGAAAATGGAGAAGTCATTAGAAACAAGGCCAGACTTGTTTGTAAAGGGTGTGCTCAACAAGAAGGTATAGATTTTGAAGAAACTTTTGCACCTGTTGCCAGACTGAAGCCATAAGAATGTTTCTTGCTCTTTCCAGTTTTCGGAAATTCAAAGTATACCAAATGGATGTAAAATCAACTTTCCTTAATGGAGATTTATAAGAAGAAGTTTATATTGAATAGCCAGAAGGATTCATTCTTGGAAATGATGCAAAACTTGTATGCAGACTCAAAAAGGCTATCTATGGTCTGAAATAAGCTCCAGGGGCTTCGTATTACCACCTTGACAAATATCTACACCAGCAAGGTTTTACAAAAGGTTTTGCAAATAGCAATTTATATACAAAGATTGAAAATGATAAATTGCTAATTATTATTGTTTATGTTGATGATATCATTTTTGGTAGCAATGAAGAATCCACGAGTCAAAATTTTGCTTCAGTAATGCAGCAAGAATTTGAAGTGTCCTTGCTTGGTGAACTTACCTATTTTCTTGGTCTACAAGTTCAGCAAACTAAAGATGGTATTTTTCTTTCACAAACCAAATATCTCAAACAGATCTTGAAAAAGTACGGAATGGAATATTCTAAACTTGTATGTATTCCAATGGTAACAGGATGCAGTCTCAGCTCAAATGATGAATCATCAGCAATACATCAACCAACTTACAGATCCATGATTGGCAGTCTGCTTTATCTAACAGGTACCCGACTTGACATCATGTCTGCAGTAGGAATAGTTGGAAGATTCGAAGCAAATCCAAAGGAATCACACCTTCAGGCAGTAAAAAGAATTTTCAAATATCTTCAAGGAACTTAGGACTTTGGACTATGGTATCCTAGAGATGCAGATCTTACTCTTCATGCATATACCGATGCAGATTGGGTAGGAAGTGTTGATGATAGAAAAAGCACTAGTGGTGGTGCATTCTATATGGGTTCCAAGTTAGTGTCTTCATTCAACAAGAAACAAAGTTCAATTATTTTATCTACAGTTGAAGCAAAATATGTGGTTGCTGCATCTTGCTGCACACAACTACTTTGGATGATGCAAACTTTGCAAGACATTCAGATCACATGTACTCCACCCATCTCCATTCTATGTGATAATACAAGTGCCATCAGTATTTCAAAAAATCCAGTCATGCACTCCAAGACCAAGCACATACCCATCAAGTACCATTTTCTACGAGAATAAGTGCTTGAACAAAAGGTCAAATTGGAGTATGTCCCCTCCAAATAACAGGTTGCTAATATATTCACTAAATCACTGCCCAAAGAAACATTTGAATATCTCAGACAAAATCTGGGAGTTGTTGTTGCATCATCCTGCTGTTAAATCCAGTTTTTTAGAGGAAGTTTACTACACATTGGTTTCATGTAGTTTATACACGGGTACACGCGAGTTGCCTTGGTTGAAAGTGCGTATATGTTTTTCTAACAAAAACAAACAGTGGTAGCACAGATTTAGGGGGAACGTTCACATTCCACATTGTTGGCATTATGGTTGTTGAACTCAGCTATTTCTTAGTTGCATCAGTCATTAGTGTGATATAACTTCTTCTGTCATGGTCTATATTTCAATGAGTTCTATTGGTCATAAGATGTAATTTATTTCCCCAATATCCTTGGGATGGATGATGTAATAATTGTTGTATTTTTGTCATGTATAAACTTTGGTATATCCCCACTTGGTTGGGTAGATGAATCAAATATGGTGTATCCCCACTTGGTTGGGTGATTGATGTATGTATGAATTCGTGGTCATAAGGAGGTCATACTCACTCTATTGAGTTATAGTGTCATGTTATTATATTGAATCATCTCTCTGCAGACTCGGCATGTATTCAGGGGGAGTATGGATAGCATCATGCAAAGGAGGAGAGTAGAGTGGTCCGCCCTTTGCCCTTGATGTCAAAGGGGGAGAGTATTTTGGTATTTTGGTGTTGTATGGTATCTCTGACAGTCTTTACAGCTTGCAGTAGTCAACACCATCATGGTTGCCCTCAAGTCCAAAGGGGGAGATTGTTGGCATTATGATACAAGTATTGTCCTTGATGGAAACTCTACAAGTCAACTCAGTTTTGATAAGAAGCTAACAGGAATATTCAAAGGCAATAGGGCAGTGGTACAGAGGATTAGGAAGATGGAACTAAGGTCTATTGATCAGAATAAAGAAGTTGAAGGAAGAAGATGATGTAAGAGCGATTTAAGAGATACACGTAGGTTCACTTAGTCCAAATAGCGCATACATGCAGGGACTCAGAACAAAAATAGCATATAACGTACACACACACTCCCACAGAAGGCAAAGTGCGTACATGTTGAAAAACATGGTTTTGGTCCGAGGTATTTGGTCCAAGGTATCTTTGGACCATGATATTGACCCTAGGTATTTAGTCCGAAGTATTCAGTCTGTGGTATTTGATCCAAGGTATTGGTCCTAAGTGGATTTGGTCCATGGTATTGAGAAAGGCCGAAAACTATATAAAGAAGAGAGGATCATAAGGCCAAATGGGCAAGTGAATAAGATTCTAAGGAATACTTCTATTTGAAGTCTGTTTTATGTTACAGGGTTATGTTTGGAACTAGATGTGAAATATTTATGTGCACCTTGAGTTCAATATTGGATCAGGATCACGAGATCTGAAATGACTTATTCTTGAATGATCTGATATAGGTTGAGGCTAGATATGATGTTTTGCATCTGTTTTATTCGTTATCTATCATGATCTGGGTTTGTCTGAAGTCTGGAGTTGTAGCAAAGTTCTGAGTCAATATTTGCAGATCTGTATGTAGGTTCGTCTCGACAAAAGAGCGTATACACGCAGGTTCTAATCTTTCAAGTAGCGTATACAAAAGAAAGGCTTGATGTTCAGAGACCACTGATCTATCAGATCAGTATTGCTGATTTATTGTTGCTGCTATTTTACTGTTGTCTGTCAATGAAGTCTTCTTAGGTCTGAATGTAAATATGAATGCATAAGGAGGTTGATATTTGATTGATTGTATAAGTGACAAGAGGTGTTTTTTGTTGCCTACCTGTGTAAAGTTCTGTAAGTTTACAGTAGATGTTCAGTACAATGCTGGTTGGTACAGTTTGATTCAGAGACTTTATGATTCAGAATCTTTAGAGGTATATGCAGGTTGGGCTGAAGGAAGTAGCGTATACATGCAGGTTTTCTTCATTGAAGTAGCGTATATAGTCTGACACATGAATTTTTGAGGTTTCACTTGGTTCTGAATGTTGATACAGGTTTCTCGGTTCAACATAGTGCTCTGATGACAGTGATCAGATTGTTTAAGATTAATTGCATGTTGGTTGATGAAGCTTGAGTTTCTAAATTTCTAATGGGTTATTGATGAGTCAAGGTCTTCATATGTCTTGATATGTGCCAGGGGCATCCAGTGTGAAAATTCATGAAACGTGGTCCCTGGTGGAAGAGTGGAGTTTTTTCTGTAGGCTGGCACCTACGTACTAGTAAACATATTGGCTAGTACAAGAGTTAGGGGGTTGTAGCTCCCTTCTAGTAGAAGCTGGAGAATGAGAGAAGGTTGTAACCTTTTGCAGGTAGAAGTCTGTGTACTGGTATGAGTCTGCACCAGTACAATATTGTAAACAAATTTTCTTATTATTAAAAGAAGACAAAGATGACAATAGCAGGTGGTTTTCACCCACATTGGGTTTCCACCTTAAATCTTGGTGTTCATGTGTGTTTCTTATGTGTAATGGTCTATTATGTTTATAATGTACATGGTTATTGTTTAATGATTGATGAAGTATTGATGCACTGATTAAAGATCAACATATGATGAATTAACTGAATCATAAGTTTACTGCATAAACGTTGGTTGCCTTAAAGACAGTTGCATGTACATGCTAGTCCCCCTCTCTAAAATAGCGTATATAAATCTGATTATGAGAAAGAAAAATTCTTGATCTGATAATAATGATTCACCCCCCCTCTCAGTATTATTTCCAACACTTTAATATGCTTGAGATCTGTTTTGATTGTAAAGTGAACACTTTTTAGATACAGACAAAATGCTTTGGTCCCATTTTTTACAACTAAAATCTCCTTATGAGATGAAGGATATTTGAGCACTGTATCTGTAAAGGATCTTTAAGCATAAGCACATATTTCTTCCTTCTTATGATGCTTTTGTAATAGAATAGCAGCCCAATAGGAATCAAAAGCATCGGTTTCTAAGATGAAAGGCAGGTTCTGATCTGGGAGAGATAAGGATGGAAAACCTTGTATTTTCTGCTTGATCCATTGTACAACTTCTATCATTTGTGATGTCTATTATGAACCATTCTTCAATCTTTGGTGAATAATCCTTGTGTCTTTAGCTTGTTTTGAATAGAATTGTATAACATAGTTTAGACAACCCAAAAATCTTTGGACATATTTTATATCAGGAAGCTGATTAGGAAATCTCAATAGTCACTGCAAAATATGAGGTTTCAATTCTATCTTCCCTTGAGATATGATCAATCCAAGATACTCGATCTTGGTTTGGGTAATAATGAATTTCTCTGGTGAAGACGATAATACGAGACCATGCTTGAAAACAACTTGATAAAATAATTCTAAATGTTTTTTGTGTTCTTGTACATCTCTACTAAAAACCAACAAATCATCAATATATACAATAACAAAATCAAGACTGTGAAAAATATCCTCCATGTGCTTCTGGAACTCAGAGGGTGCATTCTTCAATCCAAAGGGCATTATAGTTCATTGATACTGGCCACCTGGAATAACAAAGGCTGCTTTGTATCTGTCTTCTGGACTTATACCTATCTACCAGAACCCACTTTTTAAATCAAATTTGCTAAACACATTAGCACCAGATTTTTTTGTCAAATGTATGTTTTTATTGGGCACTGGATGCCTGATAGGTTCTAGAACCTTGTTCAACACTTTGTAATTAATTAACGACCACTTTTTCCCTCGTTTCTGCTTTGAATGTTTGTTGACATAGGAGGCTGGGCAAGCCCACGAAATTTTACAGGGTTCTATCAAATTTCTGTCGAGGATCTGCTTAATCTATTCTTTACAGAACTTCTGCACTGTTGGGCTCATATGATTGGCAGAAGCTTTTGAGCTTTGTGGTTATACCCGTCCTTAAAAGGAAGTGAGACAAAATATTTTTCTCCGAACTAAAAGGCATTAGGGTGTTCGACTGTACAATCTGTCTTGAGTTTAGTTACAATATCTTTCAAAACTTCTTGTCCATGAAGTTCTGTGTGCCTAATGATTTTCTTGATCTTAGATAGGTCTTAAATTGATTCATCAACAACATCCACTTTATCAGGTTGAATCCTAATAGTATATGTATTTTTAGCAAGAACTACGACCTTTTCATTTTGAACGCTGAATTTTATCAGATCTTTATCAACGAACATAGGCATATGCTTCTTAACAAAATCTTGTCCAAGAAGTATGTCAAATCCAATATCATAGTTATACAAGGTAACATAAACCAAAGTTGAATCTAGCAATAATGGGAAATCAGGAGCAACATAAGAAATTTGTATAAGTTGCTTATTAACAACTTTAAAATGATCTTTGTTGGTTGCTAGTAATAAGCCGAAATGACTTTATACTTAAAAACAAATTCTCATGGCTCCTGTATCTATTTGGGCATCTAGATGATACTTTTTATAGCTTGGAACTGTAATGGAAATTGGAATTACCATTTTGTCTCCAATTCCACTGATCTCTTTTATTGGTTCTTGTGACCTTTAGGTACATAAATCAAGTGGGGTTTGTGTCTTGTCAAACATTGATGAGACGAGCTGGGAATTCAATTCATCTAGTTTCTAAAGTTTCTGTCATTAGAGAACTTTTGAGGTCTAAAATGGGTCTCCTAACAAAAATGTACAACCAAAATAAACTTTATAAGAACCAATAGGATTCAATATGATGATGTCAAACGGGGGGATGATTCACCATTTTTTGGGTAAAAAAGTGAAAAGATTAAAAAATAATAAAAGAATAAAACTATTTTTCAGCTTGTATTTTGAACTTATCTCCCTAAAGTTTTACTCAAATTTTGAGCGGGAGTACTAGTTGGATGCAAAATTTAACTACTAGAAAAATATAACTAGTCATGTTCATTTGACCAACTAGTTCTTTTAGATCAAATTTTTCTTTCATTTTCTTTTTTTGTTTGTACATGGGTAATTAAAGTGTCCCATGTATGTGCTAGCAAAACTTTATATATTGAAAATAATGCTCCAAATAATGCCAATGCGGACCACGAAACATCATGTAATTTCTCACATTGGTTGATAAGATGGACAATGCATAGTTCCACACCTTCAATCACATGTTTAACTTCAACTAGTGGTTAGACACCAACATAGATAAAATAACTTAATGACAATAAACTTAGCCAATGTTGCCAATTTACTCAAGAACCCAACCAAGGGGAAAACCTTATCTCTGTTACATATTTCCTTGGGCTAAAACAAAAATTATTTCTCATGTTCTCAAAGTTTAAGTAGGTGGATGACATTATTATTTTTTTATGAAGAGGGACATAAGGATATCATATGGATCAACTTCCAAAGTCATAAAAAAGTGTTGATGGTATAATTTGGGTCCGACTAGCTGATTGAACTGTGGCTAGGAATCTTCTTTATTTGCAAAGCCTTGTGAGAGAGAACCTTTGCTACATCGACCTACACATACTCCCCCTTCCTTTATTTTCTTATTTTCATTTGATTTTTCTAATTCTTTTTTCTTTGTATAAACGTTCTGCCCTTAGGACTTTTCAAGAAGGGGGTCATAATGAAATGATTTATTTTTGAGTTAATTTTTCTCTTTACTACTTTAGCCCTTTATTTGGCTTGACTTGACTTTTTGAGGCTTGCACTTTTTTTGTTTTGTTTTGTTGATGACCCTCTTTGGATGATCTTTGTTGAGTTAAGCATAAGTTGGGAGAGTTATGGATGGAATGGAAAATGAAAGATGTTTAATGGAAAGTGTTAAATATGAAAATGATATGTTCACGCTACCAAACTTGATTTCCTAGTAGTGCGTAGTGATTTAGATTAATGGCACACTTATCCAAAAGTAATTATGTCCTAATGGTTAGAAGTAGTAACATGGTAGAATTCTTACTAAGTTAAAAGTGATAAATAATCCCTTTAATGTTGACATCTATACAACAAGATGAAATATTGACGTCATGTTCAGATGAGGACATTAAGCAATGAAACCATACCAACCACTAATCAAAGCAACATGATATACCACCTAACACATCTGAGATCAAGGGCATGGGGAAATGATACACCATTGTAAATGACTGATGAGCACTAAGAATGTCATTGATGAGCGAGGAATAGCAGGTCCAAGTTGATAAGAAAATCTTGTCCAAATAGCAACAAGTCACACAAATTGAGTGTGTCTCCATGGGTGTTTCCTAAAGGGAAACATCTGGCTCCAAATGGGGACATGCACTCTCACACAATAATGTATGAGAACTCCAGATTCTCCTAGTTTTGTAGACCAAAAGTTCTTATCCATTGGGCCATGGAGTCACTAGACTTGTAATCTACACAACATCTAACTTGGGAGACATGAGATCTAACATGAAAATCTACCACTTTGGCAACTATTGGAAAAAACTATGATGAAATGAAATGATAGGAAGTAAATGTAGAAAAATAAATCAGCCAAAACAAGGATATATTAGAGATTAGGTGGGTTTGAAGGGGAATTGTTATCATTTGAATTTGAGCATCAAGGCAAAATTATGTTCATGAATCATAAGGCCTAAACATACAAAGATTGATTTGTTCTTCCACAAACTTCTCCCATCCAAATGTCAATAGGGTTAATATAATCACATGAATGACTCAACCCATTGATTTCATTTATTAGGGAACAAATGTTGTGAAGGTAGCTCCAATTGGGATATGGATGGAAAATGTTTCAATTTCATGTTACTCTAAACCAATGGCGATGAAAGAGAACAAATCAAATATGATGGAAATTTGTAAGGACTCGGCTAAAACTATTTTTTTATTTTTTTTATTTTATTTGATTATTATATTATGTCTATATAGATATATATATATATTTTATTTACGCAATTACAACCAGAAAAGAAACGCATTGAGATTTCAATTCATTCAACACACACATTGCTGATACTCATTTCAGGAACATAACACAACATTTACATACGTTTAATCTAAGATCAAGTAGTAACAAAATACATATGTACCGTTCACTGGAAGGCGATACTCTGCTTGCTCTGTTGTCGCTGGTATTCCCTTGATGCCGATCACTTCTGCGAGTGTATGATGACGCACTTGATCCGAAAACGAGACCCACCGGTTAACCTCCTAGCTTACTCCTTGGGTACTCTTCTTCCCCGCGGACCCCCGAGCTGCAATGGGGTTGTACAATGGAGGAAGAATCTAACTGGCAGAGGAGAGCACCCTTAGCTCAAGAGTCCCCTCTCTAAAAGTCCTCTACCTCACCAAACTCACTATAGCTTCGTAATCACTGTTCTGACATCATATTATCCATCCAACAATAGGGTTCCCAAAAAGTCCCCTCTACCATGGCTTGCCCCTTCTTTTATAAGAGTCCTCATAGATGACACTTGGCATGTCATGTATATTTTTATTTTATTTTTTTTATTTAATAGCTTGATTATTCACTTACCCATGTGTCACACTCTCATCAAGGGTCACCCAAAATTATTTACTTAACTTTTTATTTAAAACTAATATTTTCCTCACCTCACAAGATTCCTATTTCTTCTCTTAGTTGTCTCTTTATTCCCCCATTTTATTCCTTAAATTGTGTTTATTACTTGGAGTCAATTAATGAGTCAAGATTTTATCCCCAATCTACTTCCTAAATTAACTCAGGTTATCTCTTAGAGGGATATTCTTATGTTGGTTGATGCCACATGGAGCTTCTCTACATTTCTCTAAATTTAATTTTTCTTATTTTAATTCACCTTCCTCTTTTCTTAATTAAGTTTAATTGGTTTAGGATTAATCTTTATCCTTACAATATGTTTGTCTTCCCCTTTTTTTCTAATTAAACCACCTAATCTACCTAGCATTTTCCAACATGGAGAGGGTAGAATTTTTAAGGTACTCTATTTATTTCTTCCTATGATACTCCTTATTCCAAGTTTTATTTTTTATTTAATTTCCTTGGTTTCCAATCATCATTTTCCCTTGATGTAACTTTACCTAGTTTTCATTCCTTACTTATATTTATTTATTATTATTTATTTTTAATGATTCCAAGGGTGCCAAGATTTGGTTGTGCCCTTCAAGAACTTCCCTAGAAGTTCCAAGGGTGCCACACCTTAACAGTTTAATTGCGATGCCAAGGGTGCCAAGTTGGTCGTGCCCTTCAAGAATTTCCCCTGAAATTCCAAGGTTGCCACGTTTGGTTGTGCCTGATGTCAAGGGTGCAAAGTTGGTCGTGCCCTTCAAGAGAGTCTCTTGAAGTTCCAAGGGTGCCATGCCTAACATTTTATTTGTGATGCCAAGGGTGCCAGGTTGGTCGTGCCCTTCAAGAAATTCCCTTGAAGTTCCAAGGGTGCCACGCCACTTGCCCTTCAAGCATTCAGCGATTACGAGGGGAAAGTATAGGTGCAACATCAAAGACCGCTATCATCTCTTATGTTGCCTGCTATAGTGAGACTAATGGTGTCGGGGATCAAGGAATCCGCCTTGATGCGTGCCCCCCGGTAAAATCCTCATGAGCGACCCAACTTGGGGACCTGCCCTCATGGAATCGTGATCTTCAAGGAGAAGGTGTTTCAACCCTTCCAGCCCAAGTCACAGTGGGAGTGCTAGTGGGTGAGATCAGGGACACTGTCCCACCCCTCCCATGTAGTTCCATCCATTTGTACAAGCCCATCACCCATATGTGAGTCATTCGGCCAAGAAACTATCAGTGCCTGCAACCATTAACATATCATCAAAATATAGATAACCATATATAGCAGGTTTCAAAATCGATTAGACTTTCCAAGATAAAATATTATAAATTTTCATCAAACCAGGTGTTGTCAACTCGTCATGTGCGAGTGCCTCTGGTGGTTTTCCTGCCATACTCAATAATAATCAGTAACCAGGTTTTTCAGTGTTAGTCATTGTCATAATAGCATTAATTAGCATCACCTGGTCAATCAAATCACCGTTCGTTGTGAACCAGAACTAATGTAAGTAGTTAACATAGGGGATACCTCCATCATGGCTAGCATCATCATGACCTTAATAGAACCATACATATAGATCAAGGCTATCATCATTATAACATCAATAGAAACATGTCTATCCTTTACTACTATCACCATCATGATATCAATAGAGAATACACATAACCATTAATTATATCGAAATCATAATGTTAATAGAGAACATACATAACTATCACATTCGCTGATAATAGAGTCACGTTTCTGGATCCTCAGCCTGAGTTACTCATAGACTAAAGTATTCAAGATAATGTCATATTAGAGTCAGGGAACTAGGGTGGGCACTACATACACCCCTTCTTAACAATGGACTTCGTCCCGAAGTCCTTAGAACATAAAGGAGAAACGATAACACATAATCTTAGGAACCCTTCCTGAAATTCTTGCCAACCTTCTGGTGGGCAGGTTATGATTTTCCCAAGGTCTATACCACGAATTCCGTTATAACTAACGGACTATATCTGTGATCATTGCAACCCATAATTATTTATGTATTTAGAAGCAATCAAACAAGAAGTAGGACGATCACAATCAATATTCATCTCATGGTACAAATTAAAATCTGATACATTCAACCAAGTAAAGTCATTCACACACTTTACCCCTGAAGCTTCTAATTATAGTAGTTCATTTCAAACCATGTCTATATGACCCTATAAGTGACAATGTTGGGGAATAATATGAAACAAAAAGTGATCTTTAAATGCTTTATGGTATTCATAAGCTGATATTTTTCTCCTTCAATTTCTCAAAATGGATTCCACTTGGTGCTCCATTATCGTCTCTCAAGTCAAACAATTCCTTCAATGCAACTCCAAATACTTTTTTTTGTTTTGTTTTGTTTTGTTTTGTTTTTTTTAATCTTGTAGCTTTTCAATTATTGACTTGTATTCTTGATTCCTTTTAACCAAATAATCAATGTCTGAGCAATTATTTTATCCTTCACTTGATGTCAACATTTTAAATCATCTTCATATAGAAAGCTGTGTTCAATGCTTCTCAATTTATTTGACTCTTCATGCTAGTGAAAAGTGGAGATTCTAGAGCATCTATATCCTTATTGCCAGCAATAAAATGATCATTCAAGAGCGAGAGTCAATTTAAATACTATGTTCTATTTGAGGAACCATTGTAGTTGTTTGATAGAGCAAGGCATCAGCTTCTGCAGTCAGCTGAAGTCCATCAACGCTTTCTTACTCATTATATCTCAATATATTTATTTGAATCAATGTCAGGCACTCGCTTTCACTTAGGCTAAGAGGGAAGGAAAATTAGGAATATTATATCTCACAAAACTTTTGACATTCTAACCATTACCTGTGTATCCCCTTTCATCCATAATGCGTCCTTGCATGCAAATCCAAATGAACTAGCATGTGTTTTTAATTTCTCACTGAATATTTATAAATAAGTATAAAAACCTTCAAAATATATTCTTCTAATAAAATAAAAATATATATTTTTCTTGTATTAAATATTTCATATTTTTACCAAATACCTCATTTTTGTCACCCAATAACTATAATCTTCGTAGTGACCTCACTTCTTTTCATAGAATAAATATTAACTCTATTTTGCAAATTTTTGAAACCTTGCTTTATCAGTGAACATGATAAGATCTTATGAACAAGGAGAAGGCATCATAAGGGAAATGATATTTGAGCCCACTAGATTCAAAAATTTATCTTTCGAAACCTGAAATATTTTAATGGCATTGAAACTGATCTATGTTAGTTCAAAACACTCATACTTTTACTTGAAGACCACAATCTATAAAAGGTGGATGATCAATTTATATATCTGGTTATTTCTATAGTTAATGATGTTATTGTATTATTGTAACAATTTTCCATTCCATCAAATAATCTCTAACAGATGTTTACAATTAACTCTATCTTAGATCATTTTTATTCAAAAATCTTTCAATGATCATCACTAAAAGTACATATAACGAATAAGTGTTCTAGTACATATACCAAATAAGTGGCACAATAAAAAGATAAATATGATAATCCATAGAAATAACATTATCAATATAATAAGGAAATAACATTACCAATACAATAAGGAAAATAAAGGTTCTAAAGCCGCTCAACTAGCTTCAACTCTCCATGGACACAATCAGAATTAAAAAAAAAAAACACCAAATGATTGACTCGCATATCTTCATGAACTTTCGGATCCTCAAAAATTAACAAGCATAACTCTTGGACCCAAATCCGTGGTCCAAATCCCATGTCATCCAAGGGATGACGAGAAATGGAGTTAAATAGAGTCCTATCCTTGGCTCAATAAATGTTCATATTTTATCTACTCCATGTAATCTTCCCTTTGGCAGTTCCTAATCTCCATGTGGAAGCCGTTAACTGCTCATTAATAAACACCAGTTAAGTAGGGTGAACCAATGATGGTGCTTGCCTACATTCATGTAAACGGAAATGTTTCAGTAAAATCCCCAAAAATAAAAATTATTGTTTCGCAAATATCTTCAATTTTTCTCGGAATCCCAATATTCGAGCTACATTACAGCAATGTTTAAAACAATGCTGGGAGATATTCTTTTAAAGATTTTACTTCATAAAACGTTTTCCAGGGTGGTGAAACAAGGTATCTAGACTGGTTATAACTGATTATTATTTTTATTTCTCTAGGAATAGCGTAGAACACCTGGCTCTCCGTTGAATAGTTCATACCACTGCCTTGTAACGTCCTCAATGGCATTTACTCCTGGACATGTTTTGGATAGCGGTGGCTGTATATTTTCAAAAATTTTTATAATTATAATGGGATTTAAACATGATTAAATATGATTTAATATGTTTAAACATGATTTAGTAATATGCAAATCTCCCATGTTTGCACTGGGTAAATCATCCTTGTGGTGAGAGCTCTGCAGAATACCAATATTTATATGCATGTGAAATTTATATTCAGCAAACGAGAACGTTCAAAAATAATGATTTTAGAGAAGTTAGAAATACTAATATTCAGCAATGTGTTATATGGGATCCCAAACCTCTTGAATATGCTTACAAAATAAGCTCAATGCCCAACTAAAGCCACTAGGGCAAAGCATTTAAAATTTGAAGCCACAAATCCTTCCAAAAACACTTAAACAATAAGTAGATGCATTTCATAGATTTGAATAAGTTGCTACCAATTGCATGCCACAAAAATATAAGTATATTGCTCATAACCAACCAAAATCTAAGTAAGGTTAAGAATGACAAATAACCAAAACCATTACTGAAAATATTTATCCTTGATTAAAATGAGTTTCTAATTTTCACAATGGAGGCACATATATATAAACAAATCCCTAAAACTGGACGGCACAATCCAATAATATTCGAATTTCAGAGGGGAGTTTTGTTAGATTAGAGAATTTTGGTCATGACTTCAAAATGAATAAAATAAACCTACTTCTGTCAAACCTGAACCAAAACTCATATAAATCAATTCCAAAATCAAAATCAGTGGAAGCATGAGTCAATTGTCCATCCAAGTATGAAGTCAATATGATTGAACAAACCAAGTTTATGCATTCTTTTCTAAAATATAGATATGTGCATGCATTTTTAGAGTTCACGGTCCAAGCTATTTATGCATGGTCAACCTAAGGCCTAATTCAATGTTCAAAACAGTCAACAACCATAGAAACGCAGACAAAACAAGTTGGATAGGATTTTCCAATTTGAAGTTAATTAATTAATTAATTGGGTGGCATAATGACTAGGCATTTTTAGAAGTTTGCATCCAAGTTGTATTGTTAAATAACATCCAACAACGTAACTCATATACTTTGGAATGAATACAAACTTCCTAGAGATACCGGACACATGACTCGTTCAACTCAACTGCTTGTGCTTGTTCCTTCTCTGCACATAAAGTCGAAAGTCCAGAACTGTCTGTCATCCGTACTCTAAAAAAAAAAAAAGCGAAAAAAAACTTATTAAAAAAAATCTCCCGCTGGCCACCAGAAAATAACGCTGAACTTCGCTTCACGTTAATTGTCTTGTAAATTGTCCATCTGTGCATCCCCGACATTAACTTCGAATGCATGAGGGTAGTAGAATGAATAACTATTTGCTGTAAATAGGGCGTGCAATGGTTAAATCTTTTCGACCACAGGCTACAGTTCATTCTATATATGCTCTATAGTTGATGCATTAAATGCTCTGATCGTTGACTCGTTATATTCATTTGACACACTAAAAGAAACGTTCATTATCAATATTATCAAATTACATCGAAACATATTTTGAACAGCATGCTGGTTTCTGTGGAAGTTACTAAATTAGTCGGCTGTACTGATCAGAATGACATGATAAAATTCTATGAGGCGAGGGAAAAATAATTCAAATTTCAAACTTGAAAGCTTACCTTAATTTACCAGCCTATGCTGCAGGGACCCTAGAGATTAAAGAAAAATACATTGTAATTCCACATCAACTAACGATTCAGATTGAATGAACAAAAGTTAAAGAGCCTACTACGAAGTCTATATGATATTTATAATCCCCATACCACTTCGTCTAGAGAAGCTCTAGCTCAAATAATCAAACCTCGAAAATAGTTATCGCCCAGCCATTAATTCCTCTAACAAGGAACTCATCAAATTGCGGACCTCGCTCAAGACAAACTACAGTTCACCCTTATTAATTGAGGATTACTGAAAATTCAAGGTGAAGAAGAAAACAAGCGACATGAACGCCATGGTTCGGTGTTTCTGGAAGAGAAGAGAGAGAGAAATTAAGATTTGAATATTGGTTACGTGTGAACTCCAAAAAAAACGCATGCATATATACGTGTAAACTCCAAAAACGCATGTATATATACGTGTGAACTCCAAAAACGCATGCATATTCGCGCACAACATAACAAATTAAACCGTTAACGAATTATGCTTTTAACCTTGTCATATCTCTTTTGTACCAAAAAAAACACAAAAAGAAAATCAAAATATGATATTCTTGCCACGCGTATTAGTAACTATGCAGATATGGATAAGCTTTGATTGACTCACATGGCAAATTATCAACAACAATTGAAGTTCGTGGTAGTTAATTCATACGAATCCCAGATATAACTCCATATCTCCATATCACGTAAATCAAGCAATTACGAACACATCTCTCATCATGCCGTGATCTAACTATGAATAGCGATATCTTGTTGAGATTTCTTTTGGCCGAATAATGATTTAATTATTTATGTTGCATTACTGAGGCACGATAACTTCACAACAGAAAAATCGAACTCGTATTGTTTCCATTATTCACTCGTATTGTTTCCATTATTCGCTTGCTTCTGGTCAGCGCATAGTCCTTTTGGCTGTACTCCGAATTTATGAAACCAATCGAAAAGAGTCTATTAGTCAATTAGCGATGGCGCACGCTGAGTTTTGTGGGAACGTGTCTCTTCTGTGACAGAAATTCCTCCCAACTAAAGGATCCGTGTGAAGAATTAAACGCGGTTTTATCTATAACACTGAGAGTAATCGTACAAAATCCGAGATATGCATATAATTTGGTTTTATCTAGAACACTGGATATCTGGTTTTATCTATAACACTGACATTGTGTGGAGATCGATTCGTAATCGTACAAATTCCCAATGTCGAGTTAAAGTTGGAGTTATTTATGGAGAGGATTATGGAATTAGTTTGTTATAGTTTGGTTTTATCTATAACACTGCATATCTGGTTTTATCTATAACACAAGATTACTAATATATATTATAATAAATTCAAACTAAAGTACTAATATATATTCTAATAATTCAAGTACTTGGAAAGCTCGTAAAATTTTCAATTTCTACCATCTTAGTACTGAAAATTCAAAACTCTTTTAGAAGAAAATCACTTTACCAAAAGTACCATTTAAATCAATGTGCTAAATCGTTGACTGCTAAGAGCGATACCTCATAATTCTGTTTTCTATGTTTATATAGAGAGGATATCTGTGACGGAATTGGAAATATTAGACGGCGGATTCACGAGGACTTTTTGATAACTCTGGAATATTGAAATGTTGAAATACCGTAATCAATGTGGCAAATCATTGAACGCACGCTAAAGAGAGATATTCAAATTGATGGAACAACCAGATTTCCGAGAGAAGTTTCGGTTAACAGATAGTAAACTGTCGATAATTTCAAGGTAAGGCTGTTATGACTCATATGCGCCGAGGCCAGTGTGTTGTAATAAACCAAGAAATTGAACTTCATTTATTTCAGATAATCTTCGATGAAAGCCTGAAACATGTTTGTTAACAACAGCAAGTCCACCTGGAATGAGAAACATCTTTGCAGGCTCTTTACCAGTAAAAAGAATATAAATAAGGCTAAAGCGGAGAAGTGAAAAGCATATATGCATTCTTGAGAAAGCATAAATCCATTAAAAATAACACCAGTCAAAAAGAAGCAAATTAAAAGATTATCAGATTTGATAACGACAAGGAACAATGAACAAATAGTCAGCAAAAAAAAAAAACAGAAATGCTAAAGCATCCAACAGGAATGTCAAATAGTGCAATGCTTATTTTCATTATAATCGTGAATTGTCAGAGAGAATGAGCATTGTTGACCACTACATTTAAAATCCATCAACGGGACTGGGGTCTCCTGCATCTTTTTATGCGAAAGGATACAAAAGTATAAGTGATTTCATGGTAAATATAGTCATTCAAGAAGTCTCAGATCCTCCTTTAGTTGAATCATAAACACGAAAGGCAGCCACTAACATAGTAAAATTACCAACCAGAGTCAATGCAGCATGTATCGCCACCAGAATCGTACTACAAATGCACATATATAAGGATGAATGTAATAAAAGAGATCGGATATGAAAGAATTAGATATTCACAATCCAAATCAGTGATATTGGTTTGACTGCCTCATATAGTGAAGGCCTAGGTAATTAACAGTCGTCACTCTCTGTCTAATTTCGATGGAGTTCTTCAGTGAAATAAGGTTTATAATGGAAGGGAAGATAATGACTTCCTACGTTGTCCCTCATATAATAGAGTAGTCTCTGTTATCAAATCTAACATGTTTCATTATAAACACCAAATAATTTCCTTAGATGACTATGCTTTGCAAAAGTTTATAATTTCTTGTTCATAATTAGAAATTTGGAAGTATATCAGCCATGCATCTAAACATCCCGTATATTTGCCAATCTTCCTCATTTTCCCATAATCAGAGAATATGTTGTATAAGCAATGTTTGGAGCTCTTTGTCTACAAATATTTGATTAGCCATTTGATATCTTGGTTCACAATAATGCATCCACAAATATGTGGACTTTTACTTCCAACTCATTAACAACAGCAGGTGGACATTACTTCTTTCTTTAACTGAAATGTGTAGGTCAATCATGGGAAAAATCTCATACAAATAAATTATGTACAATGGAGAACCTCAGGTGCATTGCCCAGTCATCATAATGCTGGATATAGGACTTAGCACTGAAGCATGATGTGTCACTTAGGAACTAGTTTGACTTGATGGATGGAATGAGTCTTTGGTTTAGGTAATAACCGTTCTTAGGCCCAGTGTGTGAACCTACGCTCTGATACCAAGTGAAACGACCCAACTAAAACAGTGAAATGTTTGAGCTAATTTTTTTTTTTTATTTTTTTTTTTTATTTTTTTTATTTTTTATTTTTTTTACAGCAATTACAACCAGAAAACAGACACATTAAGATTTCAATTTAACCAACACATACATTACTGATGTTCATTCAGGAAATAACACCACATTTATATGCTTTAAATCCAAGATCAAGAAATAAGAAAAACACATGTACCGTACACCGAAGAGACGCGATTTCGCTTGATCGGTTGTCGCGGGAATTTCCTTGTCGCTGGTCCGTCTGCGAGTATGTGATGCCGCACTTGATCCGACGAGACCCACCGGTCAACCTACCAACCTACTCCTTGGGTACTCTTCTTCCCCGCGGACCCCCGAGCTGCAATGGGGTTGTACAATGGAGGAAGAGTCTAGCTGGCAGAGGAGAGCAACCGTAGCTCAAGA
>APFE030331931.1:2158-31185 GCA_000404065.3 Pinus taeda
ATGACCAGTGAACAGAACAACCCAACCCGGCTTGGATGCGGAAGGAAAGTGTCATGTTCAAGAGCGACTTGCTACCAATAATGTTTATTCAAGTTTTCTTCCCAATTTTCCCCAGTCATTGCTGACCAGTGCCTCTTTATTTTTGTCAAGCTTGAGGAGAATAACATATTCTTTTTCTATAATCCACCCTTTGGGCGAACATGTCTCTATATTTTAGTGAGCCTAGCAACAATGAAACTCATTCTCGTCCATTTGGACGAGTTTATCGCTATTTGGTTTTAACGAGTTTAACGACAAAGATAACTCGATCCTTTTCAATTTTAAAGAGTTTGAAAGGGATGGAAAGGAGACTCCAAATATTCTTTTTTGTCATATAATCCCTTAAGTCTGAAAAAGTGTAAAATAATACGAAAGGGATGAATTTTCGATAGTTTTAACGAGCCAAACAAGACAAGTGCTCAATATTTTTGTGTAAAAATCCCTCAGGTCCAAAAAGATTAAAATCTAGAGGAGGGATAGCACTTCCGATGAATTTAACGATTCAGAGAGGCCAATCGCTCGGCAATCTTTTCATATTTTACAAGTCAGTTGAAAAGACCTTAAAGGAGACTCGTTTTCGACGAACAAGTGATGATTTCGGGTAGCAGCTGATTCCAGGTAAGGTTTGGAATTTTCCAATCACGGCAGTGTCACAAGGATGGCTAGTAGAATCAATCTTCACAGATGTTCCTCGAAAGGGTAAACAATCAAATGGAGGTGAATGATCGACTAAAAACGGAGTGGAGGTGATGATGAGAACACGACCAAGGCTCAAAAGCTGGCGATAAGGCATTCACAATGGTTATTTACCAGTTCATTTTTTAATGAGCCTAAACTCTGGGGGAAACATTTGCTCATGACTTATGTTTATTTTTTAACGAGCTTGAACCCTGCGATAACACTGCTCGCCAATCGTATGATAAGGATGTCTCATTCAAGATGCCATTTTAAAGGGGCTTGCACCTTTTGAAGCTTTGCCCTAGATCCTTTCTTTATGCAAGCTAGGAAACAACCAGCCTTATAGGTTTAAAGGGTTAGAGGTCCTACAAATTTAAAAAATAAATGGTCGTTCTTCACTTGCATGCGGAAAGATTTGCATGCCCCCAGGTATAGCGAAAAATTCCCAGGTTACCATGAAAGTTCTATCCGCATAGTAGATAAAATGCTTCCTTGGCGATGTCTACCGAAATAGACAAAGGTGAGTGGCGTAGAGTTACTCCACTCACATAACTTTGACGAAGGTATCTTATTCTAGCCTAATCCCATTTTCCTGTGAGGACAGTGTTGAGTCCCAAACTTACACCTTCCCTACATCCCTTTTTAGCCTTTTTCTCCAGTTACCTGAACCTCTAAGCTATCAAATCATTGCATAATAGTTTAAAATGAGTATATAAATGGTTTCCTAACTATGTTTTGTGACTACTGTTTGGTTTAGATTTTTGTTCAACCAGCAGCGGAATCTGTCACTTTCCACAGCCAGAATCAGTTTCTGCAGCCTTTTTGTTAAACTATATGCTACAGGTGTCTATTGAAGAACTTAGCAACATGGGAAAGCTATAAAGGATGTGGACATGGAACGTGTCCCCTTGGTTCAGCCAAATCATCCACAGAAGCCCGCAGTCAAGGCCGGTCAAATGGTGGTCAATACAAGGAGTTAAGCGGTGGCACGACTCTGTTTTCAGCACGAGGAGGATTGCGTGGCAAGGTCCTAAGTTTTAGGAGGTGTGTTAACACCTAGGGACTTCTCATGGACCGAATCCAAAAAACCATCTCTTAGATTTACTGCCCACGGCTACCATGCTGCTATAATTCCAATTATGGTATTTTACGTGCTTAGCTGCCAGCGCAGACTGTGTTAGTTAGTTATGTATTTTCTACTATAAATAACGCATCTTCATATGTGTATAGGCTAGTAGTTGCTGTGTGTAAACTTGACTGTTGTACGAGCCTTTGAGCCGAGACTTAGTCTCTATTTCATAATTGCATTGCAATATATGAGAAGACATTGATTTTGCATTCAAATTCATGAGTGGTTCTGATTGACTGAGGGTGCAGAGAACCCCTGTACACCAAGGTCCTGTAGTTGATGTATAGCTTTATGTTTTTTCTTCATTTTACGCTCTTGATACCATAGATATTTGTTGTATATATTAACTTGCTCATGGTATTCATATTGTTTGTTGTTCATAAGTTCTTTTATGCTTTTAATTGATTGTCAACTGATCAGTGTTTTCATTTTAGGTTCTAATAGGAAGCCCGGGTAGTGCATATAATTTTTGATGACTAATGACAAGATGGGATTATCTTGTCCTACTGCTAATTTGTTTTATTGTTTTTAATTCCAGCACTGCTTATTTCTTAGTTTTACTTTGTTCATTTACTTTTCTGCAAGATTAGTGATTAGACTATTCATATCATTCTTCAATTACTGAATGATGAAGGATTGTAGAGTAAATGTGTAGCTTAATCTTAGTTTTATTTCATGCAACTTAGATATCAGATCATTCAATTTGTGTATGACTACTTCCTATAGTCAGAGCGAGTCAAATGGTGAGGGGTCAAAAATGAATTGATGTGATATGATTAGTTTACTTTGCTTACAGTCTTTAAATTGGTTTGAGTTTAGTCTTTTCTTTTCTTTATAACAGCAGCAAGAGGATACTGGGTTTCATAGTCACTAGTTCACTATTTTGTTCATTAGAATCTAGGCACCTCTTGATTTCATCATTGTAAGTTTGAACACCTTTGGAACACTTTGAAGTTTGGAAATTATTTTAAAGGCCATCATTACCTTGAATAGTTTTGTCCATACTTGATTACTAGAATCACCATCTCACATTAGGGAATCAACAAGAAGATAAATCCAAAAACAAATCAAAAAAACTAAAAACGACAAAGAAATAAGAAAATGGTTATCTTGCATAGATAGTGCACTTCACTTCAACAGTTTACGACTCCCGAATTGACAATTTATGTAGCAATTTAGGACACACTAAATTGACCAAACACTTCCCTATCAAAAAGTTGAGGTATGACTATTCTTATGTTGATGTGTTTGAATCTAAGCAAGGAATAGAAGTGACTATATCTTTATCCTCAATAAGTAGCAAAGACATGGTAACCCACATGGTGAATAAATACTTCCTGAAAGATTGAGACCTTGCACATAAAGATAAGACCTAAAAATAGAAGTTGGATTTCTACCATTGTGTCACCAAGTGTTGCTGCTGCGACAAACACCCTCCAAAATTTTGCTTACACTTGAATTTTGGAGCCAACTTATGATCCTATGATCTATTGTTCCTTAATTTGTCGTAGTCACTTCATGGTCGGTCGATGTTTCTTAACTGTCAGAGTCACTTTCTTACATATGCCTAACCTTCGATGCACTCATAAGTGCTTTTCTTACAAGCAAACCTAGTATTTCATGTGTATATTAGAGAGGCCAACCCTGCGCAATCCCCACTGATAGTCACTGTGCAAAGGCAGGAAACCAACATTATGAAGTTCTCTGTCATTAATGACTGTGTAGTCCCAAGAGGAATTACTTGTGTAGTCTCTAAGGATAGTAGTTACACAATTCTTGGAGATAGAGATTGCGCAGTCCTCATTGATAGTTAGTGCACAATCGCAAGATTGACAATTCCATCACTATCGGTTGCAATCATATCATCTCTCAGGTGAGTTTTCTCAACTACCTCTTTTTTGTGCTTTGGTTTTCATTAGTGTCCCTTTCACTTTTGCAACTATTGTTTTCAATTTATTTCACTTCTAAAAGTGGCAATTTTGTGTCCTCTTCTCTATAGCATGTGTAACTTTCACTTTCTTTAGCTTTTGCAAGTGTTCCTTTTATGTTTTTCTTATTGTCATAAGTGTCATCTTTTGGTTGGAGAAGTGTCATATATACTCAAATGGACTCATTTGTACATTCTTTAAGGAAATTTTGATGCATTCTCCTACACCACTATGACTTATCCATCATAAATATGTGCATTAAACACATTCCCAAAGTCTTCAACAATGTTTCACTAGTGTCTTCACTTGCATCGCATGTTGTAAATGCAGAGCTATGGTTCATTTCAAGAGACAACTTTGGTACCAATGGGACCTACTTATCATATATACATGTATTACACTCATTCCCAAAGTTTTGTGCATTTTCAGCACTAGTGTTGTCATTGTCGTCACAAAGTGTATCCTAAGCACTTTGAGGTAAGTGTTGTTTTGTCATTGTTTCGATGAGGAAATGTTGATTATGGATGGTAGATTCTTTGTTTTTGAGTGGTTGATCATATATAAGTGTGTGGTCATGTTCAAGTCATGTTTTGGTCCCATATATTTTCTCTTTGGTCCCACACTTAGTGATTTTATGAAACTAACCCTTCTCCGGTAACCTCCTCCCAAACTGCTTCCTTGAACTGCACATTGTGCAATCTCAGGCCACAAGAAGCGTGTCCTGCCTCTTGGAACTATGCAATGCACAATCACTTCCTGTAAGTACTACACATTGTGCATTCACTTCCTCAATATCAACCTCCTACTCCCCAGAATTGCGCAATTCAACCATCTAGACAGCCTCTTTTTTCACATTGCGTAGTTGCATCCAACAATCTCTCTCTTTGCTTCCCTGAATTGTGGAATTGTTTAATCTAAATGCCTAGTTTCCCTCCAGAAATATACATTGCATAGTCACAATGGAAAATCCTGCCTCACTGTGACCTTCAACTACACAATCCTCCTTCTCAGGCCTCCAGAATTGTGCATTATGTAGTTGTAAGCCTCAGTACTTTACTCCTTTCCTCTGGAACTGAGCATTGTGCAATCGTTGAGCCTTCCTCCTGGTCCAATACCTAGTTCCATGTCAACTAATGGGTTTCATGAAGCATGTTAGAATAGGATATTTCAGGACTAATGTCGTATTGTCATGAGTGGATTTCCCTTGGAGATATTATATCTTGACATGACAAGATCATGCTTGGAGAGGAAGAGAAGGATACTATGTTGGAAGACACTTGCGAAGTTGGAACCATGAAGAAGTCATCAAGAAAGAAGATAAAGAGATGCTAGATTGTGACAACGGATCAAAGATCAAGATCGTATGAAGACTCCAAACAATCATCCCTTTGGAGGATGAAGACAAAGAACATGCAATATCCATCATGAATATGCAAAGAAAACAACCAAAGGAGCATCTTGGCAATGCCACATGATCATGAAGTTCCATGTCATCATTGTCAAGATTCATATCAAGAGTCACATGTGTCATAATGTCTTGCCATATCGTTTGGGAAATTTACTTTTGTAATTTCCCAAAACGAGAGAATGTAAAATATGTGGAAGACTAAGGGTCCCACATGGAATATGAAGAGTCGTTATTGAGTTCTAAAGTCATATAGAAGATCAAAGGTCATGTAAGAATTTGAAAAGTCATTGTAGAAGCTCAAGAGTCATGAGGGGGGTAAAGAGTCACAAGGGAGGTGGAGATTCACCTCATTTGTTATAAATACACCCGCATAACTCAAGCAAAAGGACTTTTGGGACTTGAACTTCCCAACCCGACTTCTCTAACATTAGCATAGGAGAGAAGATATTTCTTTGGAGAAGCAAGTGGTGACTTAATGTTCCACTATTGGGGCTAGTGTGGTAGCATTATGTTGAAAATGCAACAAGGTGATGGAGCTTAGTGAAAAGAAGTCGCCTTCACTAAGTGGTCCCGCAGGCTATTTTTGGCGCAAAGTCTATTTTTAGACTATGTCTATTTTTAGACATATGGATCATGGTCTATGAGTTGCAAGATGCTATTTGTGGATGATTGGTCATGTTGGTAAAAAATATGGAATTTTTTTTTTGACATATGGGCGGAGTTATTTTTTTGATTGCCAGTCTAAAAATAGAACAGTCGATATATTATCTCTTTAATAATATTTGACTAAAACATTATCTACCTCTTGCAGCACTTCAGTTCGAGCTACGGATGTGGCACATGCAACTGCCATAAGGAAATACGCTTTTCTTATGGGTTAGTTGAGCTATTGCATGAAGGACTTCAGTTAGAACTCAAGTGATTGAGTTTGGTGGAGTTGAATGAGGAGTTGATGGAGTTGTGTTCAGTTTGACTTAGTTGAACTAGTTGTATTTAGTCTAACTAACAAATACACTAGTGATGAGTGGTGTGAATTAATTATTAATTAATTCACTAATTATTAACACATAAATCAACTAAAGAATACATCAGTTAACTCAGAGCATGGACAGTTCAATGGAGACAAGTGTTAGAGGTGAGTGAAAGGGCAAGACAACTGTCAGTTGTGACTATAGTTATGCATGAGATTTGCACAATCAATGGATTGAGTATGCCAATGAGGATTGCGTAGTGCAACACAAGGGAAATACGAGTTTGGATCAGCCATTCTCATCTATTTCTCATGCAAGATTGTGTAGTGGAGACAGGAAAGCAGCGGAGGAGATTTGAACCTGTGATTGATTCAGATCTGAGCTAGTTTGTATGTAACAGGTGGAGATAGTACCGAGTACTTGTGAGGAGTATTGTACTATGTATTGTTACATGTTCTCTATCATCATAATATACAGATAATTGAGGGGTTTTCAACTGTATGCTTTCCCCGGTTACATACTGTTTTGATATGTGTGATTGATGTTTCAATGTGCGCATGCGATTGTTTCTTAATTCTGCAAATTGACGATCAATAGTAGAGGAGGTTATGTATTATGCATGCATTCCGCAAATAGTGTATAATCAGGATAATCTCTGTGAATAAGTGTCATATTATTCAAAATTTCTACATTTACTTGTATATATTGGCACTTCCACTTAATATATGAAGCTTGAAGAGCCAATACATTTTGATGCATGTATCGTGAATATCATAGGATTATTCTTTAGATGTTTGTGGTATATGTTTCATTCATGTGTACTAAGAAAATTGAACTATTTCGATGGCTTTGGTACTTATCTTGTTAAAGATGTGTTTTATTTGGTTTTATGATCATGGTTGTCTTCTGAACTACTTTGCAAGTTAACTAATGATCCTCTTATGCTCTTGTGTGTCTCTTTTAGGGTAGTACTATTACTTTTCTTTTAGAGGATCACTCTCTCTTTTCTTGTCGTGAAAGTACGTTATATACATTGCAATTGTATGCCTCACAATATCATCTTACTTGATTGTTTCAAATAATGTTTGTATAACCTCTTATGTTAATAATTATACCCAAGGAAAATCCGTAAGGACAATGGCAACCAATCATATTTATTATTAGGGCTCCTACTCCAAATGGTGTGAGATCTATTTGGGACTTCACGTTGGGGAGACCCCCTTAGTTGACAAATTTCCAACATCGTCAACACTATCAGAGTTGTGTAGGATTTCTCATCATGCATAAATCCTTCTTGTCATGTTGCATCCCCAAGTCACAACTCTTGCAACCTTAAGCCACAACTGCTGCAACTTTAATGCATAGTTACTGCAACTAGATACAAGAAATTGTTTTATGGAACTACTGCTGCAACCTTAAGTTACAATTGTTGTTCTCTTACTCAAATAAAATTACTCATATAAAGGTTGTTGTCATGTATCTATGCCTTAACTTCAATATTAACACGAACTTGTTAGGTAAAATGATATATATATATATATATTCTAAGTTACATATGTTGCATCCCTAAGTCACAACTCCTGCAACCTCAAGCCACAATTGTTGCAAATTTAACACACATATCTTCTTAGAGATGTGAATTTCAGCTTCCACCACCCCTTGTTTCTCATCCAAAGAATCCTGCTCTGGTAACTTCATCAGACTCTCAAATGGCGATTATGTTTTGATTTTGATGGTGTTTTGGCCTTGTGTTCCTCTTCAGTTTATGATTCTAAAGTCTTTTTGGTATATTGTAATTGTTTGAGAAATCATCTACTCACCAACAAGTCTAGTGTCATGAATATAATTTATATAAAAATAATATAAATATAAATCATAATCATAATCATAACAATGATTAATTAATATTAGTATAGAAGAGGCTTTCTCTAAGGACATGACCGCTATGAAGGGCACCCACCTAGGGTATATAACGGGGCCCCATTTGTATCATCATCATCTCATCTTTATATATTTTATCCTTGATAGTTTTCATCGTGTACCAAGTATTTTGATGATTATTGTGAATTACAAGCTTTGTTCGTAACATCTAGTAAGCACAAGGCCGGTAGATTTTTGAAAAAAAGTGAGAAACGATGTCATATTTCTCTATAATTGAAATTTTTTGACTATATATATATAAACATTTTGACTATATATCTATGTCGTGACGATGAACCACGACAAGTGGTTCGAAACACGTCAACATTAAATTTGATATGTGATTTCTCTGGAAACTATTTTTATAAATCATGAATCACAAAAGCCTGCATTCTGACATTTTGACTTAGTCAAATTACATAAAAATAAAGTTAATTAATAAATAAAAATTATTTATTAATAATTAAAATTCGCCTAAATTCATATAAACTTGGATCTTTCAAGTGTTAGAGGATCAAGTTTCAATTTGCAACCTGCCTCAAATTTTGCATTCAAGCAAAAAACACGCTTGAAAATTTAATTCCCTTTCAGACTTGATAAATCCGAAATTAAAATTATCTAAATAATTATTATATATAATAAATGAATCTATGAAACAATAAATCTTATATTATATGAAAGTGATCATCAATTCAATTATCCCATAATTTTTTATATTTTTATTTATAATGTTTTCATTCTAAGGTTTAATTTAATTATTTGTATTTTAATTCAAATATTTTTAATTCTTATCTTTCATAGGGTTTTATTCATTATTTTTTCATTAGGTTGTTTCACTAACTTCGTATTATTAAGGATTTTTTTGGGTTATTTTTTTCTTATCTTATATATATATATATATAAAATAACGATAAAATGTATTTATCTTTAATAATATATGAAATTTTTATTCAAAATATTATATTTGCATAGATCTATTTTAATTTAGTATTTACTAAGTACTATCTAGAGGGATCAAATCTCTAAATATGCAAACTGTTTTTGAGTGCAAATCTTGAGGAAAACTTTGCACATTAGGAGATTTGGTTCCTCTTTGCTCTTAGTAAATTTCGAATTAAGACAGATTTATGCGTTTTTTAGAAAAACATTAATAAAACGTTTTAACTATAAGAATTTTTTATTTCCACTCGTGTTATATAATATATACATAGTTAACATTGAAATGTTAATACATGTCCCTCATAGTGAAGGTAGAAAACATATATGAACAAGAAAAGTAGTTCATGCTACTTAAGTGGATGTTATGCTTTTAGAAAAATTGCAAATTGATATATGAAGTAGAAAAGTTAATTGCATACTAAGGATATAGACTTCATAGATTTTTGGTGGGTTGTAACCACTACTAAGTTGACACTCATACATGTTAAAGCATTAAATAAAGCATAAATAATGGTAGGTAATAACTCCTGCTAGGTTCCTGGACGTGGGTGATTAATAGCGCTGGTATAGCGCAACTCATCTGGGCTAGCAAGTGGCGTGGCCACATGGCCACCCATACTGCAACCAAGACGCCTACCGCCACAATTAATGGCATTTTAATGCTGTCTGAAAGCGGAAAAAAACTTAATGCTGGGTGAAGGCCGAAGATACCTCACTCTGATCCATAAGATGGAGAATTTGGATAGCCTTCCCCCATTCTGCCTCCTCTGGCCTGTAACTGCCTCCCAGCTGCTGCATAGCCGAGCTCTCGAACGACTACGAGGAGCAGGTGCCAGATCCTCTGTTGCATTGAAATGGTCGAAGATGCCCACTTCTCGTACAACATGTTCTGTTGTTTTAGAGCTACTACTTTGGACCTGAATTCTGCTTCTGGTAATCGAATTCCCCACTCTCCTGCCTCCATGAGCCATTCCATCCCTCCTCCTACTCCTCCAAGCACCCATCGAACCAATACTTACCAAGCAAATATGCCTCGTTTGCGGCACAGGATGAGATGTAGAAGGGGTAGCAGGAGGAGGGATGGAGTGGCCGGGGGCATGCCCAGATGGCCTGCTATAGGCATGATGAGGAAGCCCAGCAACCTTCTGATGACTCTGTCCCGATGATGAATCCCTACCATTCTACCCAGTTCCAGTTTTGGTGCACTTTGGAGCGCCCGTGTATTATTGCTACCATTTCTGTTGCCTTCAGAAAGGAGCCACAGAACACTGTCATCCCGACACGCATCATTCAGGACAAGACTGGCACCAGCAAGCGAAAAACTCATGGTAGCATCTCGGGGACTCGCAAAACTCATGGTAAAGCTCTGAACCAGACGGACGCAGCTTAGGTTCACAACACTCCAGGCGACAATGCGAAGATGGAAGCCACGACGAGCGGACAACAGCAAGACGAAGAAGATATGGATGCCTATAGGTGTCTCATTGTGGAGGAACCTCTACCACCTGTTGACACCTAGCAGGCCAAGGTCTCTTTTCAAGTTTTTTAGTCACCCGGTCACCATCTTAGGGGTACTTTTTGAAGTTTTTTTTGTTGTAATTGTTGTCAATTGGGGTCAATTTTGTTTGTTTGGTTCAAAAAACTCTTCTACAAGGTTATTACAGGTTGGTTCCCCTGCGTGGGCAGCTCATACAATGAATTTTGGATTGGTTTCCTCTTGAGGGCAGTCTTTTTTCAGTCACTGTCTGTTAAAACATGGTAAAATTTGAGACAGGTGCTGTAGAGGCCGGTGCCTCCATGTATTATTATTTTTTGTTCCATTAATAGATTTAGTCTTATTTAGAAAAAAATAAAAATAAATAACTCATGTTAGGTATATTTATTTGCATCTTATTTCTATATATTTTTTATGCAAATATTTGCTTAAATTATGGTGGGTTATAGAAAATAGGTTATTTAGGTGAATATGAGCTATTTTCAAGGATTTTAATTATCAAGCTTAACAATGAAGAATCATTGCACAAATATTTAAAAAACATGGCATAAATATTGCAACTACATCTAAAACTTATGGAAAAAAAGTTAAATAATATAATTTGGATTGGTCAACGCTAAACTAGTGGAATAAGAAAATTGATTGCTATAGTTCTGTCATGGCATGGACTAATAAGATATACTCTCTCTCTCTCACACACATACACATATGAATAATTCTCTCTCTCCCTCTCTCTCTTTATATATACATGTTTATCTGTCTCTCTATCTATCCATCTATGTGTATGCATACATTTAATTATTTTTGTTATTATATTTTTTAAAATATTATATGTCAATTCCCCCTCTCCCCTTTCTCTCTCTATTATATAGTCTTAAAATCTTTTACTCAACATTCTCATATATATATAATATTTTTTAAATATTATATATCAACTCCCTATTAATATTGGAATAAATTACATATCTTCCTTGCATTGAAAAGTAAAAGTATAAGCCCATATTTTGTAGAATAGATGGTGATGGGGTGTACTGTTAAGTCACTTCTTGATTAAAAGGTCACTGGCTCGAAACTCGTGGGAAAAACTCCATCCATGTTAAGGCTTTCTTGATGCAAAGGTCACTGGCTCGAAACTCGTGGGAAAAACTCTAGCTATGTTAAGGCATAGTGTCCCCAAGCCACACTTCAAACGTGAAGTCAAACTCAGGCAACTTGACAAACATACAAAAAGTAAAAATATAAGAATTTTTTTTTTTTTTAATTACTTTATTTTTCTTTATAAATTTATATAAATTATGAGAGTGGATATGGGCTAAATATTTATTTTGGTTTACACTATTTTTTTTTGTTTAAATATTATATTCACATAACATAGAATGGATTCAATCATTATTCAACAATAATTTTTTACATGTCATTTGTCAACTTCATATTAAATAGTGTAACTTTCATATCTCACTTTATATATATATATATATATATATTATATATTTATATTATTATAACTTTTTTCTCTATATAAATTTGACTGTAAAATAAATGGAAATTGAAGTATTTAATTATTTGTTTTACTATTTTTAATTTATTATATATATTATTTATATTTTTAAATATATTTATGTGACAATTTTTCTTTCATTTTGATTATAAAATATCTCTCCATTAATATATATATTATATATATATTATTAATATATTTTATATATATATATTTTAATATTTATATATCTATATTTGATAGGCTAATTCTATTAAAATAGGAGGTAAAAATATTTACAGTGAGGTCTTAGCCTCAGAGGGCCAGTTTCCCAGCCCTCAGCAAAAAAACCTTTGAACAGAGAAAGACCGCTGAGCCTGTGAGAGAGAAGCTTGCTCAGGTCAACAGAGAGAGTGAAGCCATTACAAAAATACTTCTTGCTTGCAAGAGATGCCAAGCAGAGGAAGCCAACCACAAAATTTCTTCGACCAGTCACTAGAACGGGTGATTACCGTAAGTTACAGCAAAAAAACTAATATGGCTGAGGGAGACCTCAGCAGTACAGTAAGCATATCAGAAAAGGAGAGAAAACCCAGCATTTGAGAGGAGAGAAGTGCCAAAAAACTAGAGTGGAGGCAGCGACCCAACAAAAGAGGAGCTTACTCGCCCGAGGTCTGTGGGTCGGAGCCCTTAGCTTCATGCATTTCCGGAGCTGCTAGCCGAGAAGCCTCGTCGTCACCAGTTGCGCCTTCCTCGGACTGATTGATCAAGTGCAGAATGCCAAAGTCATACTGAACAGGGCCACAAGCCACAACCTCGTCTTCTTCCGGTATCGGAGTGCGATTACAGTTAACCCCAACTTCCCTAGGTGAATCTTCCTGCATTTGCATGGCTATCAAATTCGGGTTGTCTCCAGCATCGTGATCTAGGCTTTCCTCAGGGGAAGGGGTAGTGGATGAGCTGATGGGCTCAACAGGCATTTCCGCCTCTTTCGAGACCATAATGGTGGTGGTGAAGGTGATGATGGGCTGGTTGAGACGGCTTCGAAAGGTGAAACGCGAATTCTGGAATGAGGAATTGGGAGCAGGCCTGGCGGGGTTGGGAGGAGGCGAAGACGGAGAAGCAAACGAAATGGGAATTATGAGCGGAGAAGGAGATGGACGGGCGCGTCCTCTAGACGCTGAGGAGCTTCCTCTGCGCCGTACCCCTCGACTTCGAGTCATTGCTTCACCTGAAGCCTTTCTGCGGACGCTACGCGTGATAACAGTGGATGACCAGGGAGAAACAGACGCAGTGGGATCGACCTCTGGCGAAACAAACCGGAGATCGAGCTGACTGAGGGAATGATACAGGGAATGTCGGCATTTGGGCTGAGAGAATGCCATTATAACTCTGGAGGGCTGCAAGGTCGAGCTGCGGAGGGGCGTTAATGCACCTGCGTTCGGCTGATCCGAGTTAATGCCCGAAGAGACCTCCGCTCCATAACCCAACAAACTACATTGAATTGCTTTCATCGATAACCGGAGTAATAAACTCGCAGCAGTGTCCATCCAGGTGCCGATCCGGCGGCCTTACGCTGGGCACGCGTGGAGGGTGAGGTGCCTGTACCGGAGGATCACTCGCATCCAGGGATATATATATATATATATAATCTACAACTTTAAAACTAATTATAAATTAAACTTTACAAATTTCATTTAGATATCTTCTCATACTATAAACATCTATCATTTCATTTTAACATAATTGAACCTAAATGAAAAAGATTTTATTTCTGCCTCTCTCAACCACATAAAATATACCCAATAAACCTTATTCAAATTTATATTATTATTTATAAACTTATATAATATTTTCAACTTTAATTTGCTGTTCATTATAGTTTTTTATATATTAATAATAAACGATCTTAATATAGAGAGATGAAGATGAACCCAATATATATATTATTCTCCTTTTGTGAAATTAATTATAGTGTTTTTTAAATCATTTTTTCATATAATTTAAAACTTTGAAAAATCCTTTACTCAATTTTAGACGAAAATGTCATCATTTTAAAAGAATTAAATATATATTTTTAATGATTTTACAAAATTTACTTTAAAATAATTCCGGCTTGTGTCGTGTATAATATAAGATATTTTTCATTATAAAATGTATGGGTTAAAAAATGGTTAGATAATTTTTATATTACAATGTATTATTTCAATTAATTAGTTTTTTTAAGATAATCAATCTATCTTAAACCTCGTTCTATGGATAATGTGTGTGCTAATACTAAAAAAAAAGTGTACAAAAAATTATCTTAATATTAGAGTTAATATTAACTTAACTCCCACATGTTTGTGAGTTTTAATCCTTATATAGAATTAGATTAGTGTCTTTGTGTAAAGAATGTTGTGTGCCTATGTTGGATTTGCTGAAGTGTGGGAAGTGGCTATTCTCAATTAACAACTACATAGTCGAACATGCGTTGTATTGTATTACAGTGGCATAGGAGCTATAAAGTAATCCATCATGTTCTAGGGTATTGGCTAGTTTTAATGGAGAACTACTTTAGCGTGTTTCAATTTATGATTCGCTATATTGGGCGAGCCTATATGAGAATGGATTAATCACATTGTTTATTGTTTATTGAAGTGGAGGAATTGTTTGGATGGTCAAAAGTGATTCGAATCGGATTAAAAAATTTCAAGAAATCTTGCAATAACTGAGTTTGAATTGTTTTTAATGACGAAAATAAATTAACACCATGAAAAACCTCTCAAATACCCAAAATCTTGAAATTTTATGATTATAACCAAAATTTATAAAAAAATCTTTATATAATTTTATCAAAATATTACCAAAATTTTTTATAATTTTGAAAAAAAAGACCGCGGGTGGTTGCTTTTTTTTCTTCAAACTTTTCTACTTCCTACATCCGATCAGCGAGAGCTGTGAGGACCCTATCGGAGGCTTATGTGGGATCAAAGTGACAATCCTATCGGAGGCTCATGCGAGATCAATCCCTACGTCAGCAGTGACGCATACGTCATTGAGAGGGCTAGATACTCTGAATTCCCATCATTTCTATGGTGGTCACTGTCATGTTTACTTTACAACTTATATAAATATGTCCACTCTGCCCGTTTGGCAGAATTAATGGAATAAATATGACCGATGACTGTCTCAAGCTTATGCATTGGAATTGTGGTGATCCCATGTGGTTATATTCTCAAAACAAGACATTGTGAGGTGATTAATTTACCTTGTCAATGAAGGACATCTACATTATTTCCAAGGAAACGAAGTTCATGGTTTGGGATAATTTGAACTTTGTTTACAAGGGCTATGAAATGAACCGAATTCAAGTAGATGAGGGAGGTCATCCACATTACCATGGGGAAATAGATTGTGTGATGGAAAATTTTGTTACATTTATTTTTGGTTTATAAAATGATGATGAATTTCTGAAATTAAATGAAGGTTATGTTATAATATTTAATTGGACATATGATTATTTTTCTAGATAATTAGTGAGAATAATGAATGGAAGTGGAGTACCTTGATAAAATGGCTAGAAATTTAGCCATTGCAAACACACCATTGACTTGGGAGGTCTCAAAGAAAGACAGAGACGCGAGAATGGAGGTATTTAGGAGAGCTTGTTGCGGGTATTGAGGAAACTGAAATGAATTGCAGAATGGCTCAATCAAAGGCAAGAAGTATTTGGGGTTCGTCTGAACAACATACTGTTCCATCCTTCGGGCTTCAAGGTATGTTTTAGATATCCTGTGGAGGTTTATGATTTTTGTGGGCGTTCGGTATTTGGCTTTGTTCCACCCTGGTTGACTATGTCTTTCAAAGCTGAGTATATGGGATACAACAGAAATTGTTCCCCATCTACTCTTTTTCTATATACTGCTAGGTTTTTGGGTTTGATAGCATGTTTCTATATAGCCTCATGCACTTTGTTCTCTATCACATTATACTTATTTTCGCCATTGCACTCTATATTCTCTTTTGTATATACGTAACCCATTTCCACCCTCTGCGACATCGTCCATATGCCATCTAGGTCTGATTCAGTTCGAGACTCCTAGTCGGCCTTCTTCACTAAGGAAGAACCTTGTTTGCTCTTTAATGTTTTTTCTTCCATCTAGGACCGATGACCATGCATCTACTATATCACCAGACCTTGCAAAAAATTTGGCTTCCGGGTATGTAATTTCTAGATGACCTGCAAAGACTCTTATTGCTGCTATTGCAACTAAGAACCTGTAATTTTCTCCATCCTCTAGTCTGCTCCCGCCTTAATTGATCATTCAACTCTGGTCTCTTGCCGGTTTCATTTTTTTGGTACCAAAATTGTTCTATTCTCTGGCAGTTTGTATTGTTCCGAGGATAGTAGGTGGCATTTACTACCGGGATCACATCCCATTACCAAATCCTGTCTGTCGAACACTTCCCCATGTGCTCCGAGATCCTCGTATATCACCCCTTTAAATCTGGTATTATTCCCCGTGTCAGTGTCGACATTTTTGCCCGATTTGGATGACCTCTTGATGACGTACTTCATTTTTGGTGGTATGTGGGTTTATTCTCCACACGAGTCCATTCCCTCATGAACATTCCTTCTTGTTCCCGAGGAGGTCGTAGTTATTTCTAGAACCTGTTTATATCTTTTCACAATGACCCACCTATACATCCCCATTTATTGTTGTCAGACTGCGCTTTGGGATCCGTTTGTGGTCTTTTCGTGTTGTGTGGGGTTATTGCGGGTCACTATTCTGACTCATCTGCCAACGAGGTCCTTATACGGTCCACGATGGATGCCGAGTAACTCCTCTTGCATTCTGCTGGTGCTAACCGTCGGGGTGGCCCATGTTCTCTAGACACTTGGCACAACATATTGGGTGATGCTCGTATGCCAAATGGCGTCCATGCGTCCCTCTTTTCGTAGGGTGGCGAACATGTTGCATGGGGACGATATTCAAAACACAAGCAACATTCTATTAAAACCACCTCCCCACCACCTGTATTACCTTTGGACAATGTTGTTCTGATTGAAAGGATTAACAGTCTAGAGAAGCGTGCTCTCATAGGAAGGTGGTACTTCTCAGATGTTAGTGACCCATATATGAGAGACTGGGTAGAGAAGAAGTGGAAATCGATGCTAGGTTTTATGCTGACTCTCGTGAGGCTATTAAAAGGTTGGTATAGTTTCCATTTTTTAAGTCAGGAGGACATGGAAAAAATCAAATCAGTGCCATGGATTAATGGGAAGAGTTTCCTGGCGCTACATCACTGGTACATTGGATACTATTCTCTCCACAACACGCCACAAAACAAGCTCATTTGGGTGAAATTACTGGGTTTTACATTTGAGCTATGGACGAAACAGGTCCTTATGGATATTGGTAACGCTATCGGCAAATTATTTTATGTAGATTCTCGATGTTGGGGGCTCTAGACAAATAGGTGGTTTGGATCCTGATTGAAAAGGAATACCGTGACAGCTTTCTGGACCATATTGATTTGTTCTAGGGTGAGACTCAGCTATCACAGAGATTGGACTTCTGTAGGGTTCCTTTCCGATGTTCACACTGTCACCACATTGAACTTCTATTAGCACAATGCCCACGTCGGCTAGGAGGACGATTACATGTCAGGCCTTTCTCTCGCACATTTCTGAAGTCTCATTATAGAGAAGGTCGACCTGCACAAAACATTCGACATGGAATTTTTGCTCGGCAGCATTCAGGTATTCCCCTTGGCTCCTATCCTCCCCGCTCTCATACATTAGACTCTTCTTTAAATGGTTCATCGCCCATTTTGGTTCCTTCTTCCCCATTATCTTCATTGAAGTCTGATTTTGCAGCCCCCTCTAGTCCAATAATACATTCCCGTAAACCCTCTCCAGGATCAATCCACCCTAGCCCGGAAGACCCGCCACCTTTCTCGACTCCATACCCGACCCACGACTTACCCTCCACCACCCAAATCATGTACATTCCATGTTCGTCACCTTCCATTTTTTCTAACCGGAATAAGGGGCCTAGGACAAGTGTCACTCCGCCCAACTCACCACTCGACTCATCTGCAAACTCAGTGGGCAGTGACTTGGACTTTCTGCTCGATAGGAAATCATTGGACTTGTGGACCCTTACCATCCACAAGCCATCTCGCTCTCCTAACCCCCACATCAGCCCTACTTCTGCAGGTAACATTACTGTCCAGCGGAAACCAAATCGAGGAAGTCAACATTTTAGAGGACGTCTTAGGCCTAATCCTCTTACCTCTCCTATGGACCGATTTTTGGTTAATGTGCCTATTGCTGACATGCCCCCCTCACGGGCCCTTAGAGCACGGTTGCTCGAGAAGGCGTCTCCATGACATTCATTTTGTCACTAAATATACAGGATTTGGGGGTTGGCCCGAAATATCAAGCCCTCAAGAGTATTTTCTCCTCTCTTCACCCATATATCATTCTACTGCAAGAATCCATGCACTATGTTCCTTAGGTCATACAATATTTCCAGAAAATGCTCCCGAAATGGCATATATCTGCTACTACGACTGTGGGTCTCTCTGGTGCTTTAGTGGCTATTTGGGACCCTAGATGGGTCAATTTTAAAGCTTATAGATGTTTTTCGGGCATCCTCCTTGAAGGACATATCCGTGGAATAGGCGGTCGCATACATATTTTAAACACCTATGCTCCTTACAGAGATAGGGCCATTTTCTGGGCTTGTTTGTTTTCTTCTGGTATAATGGAGTTGGCCTCCCTCATCATTGTTGGAGATTTAAACTGTACCATTGCTTTGGAAGAAGTATGGGGACGGTCCAGAAGGATTGACCCCTTGGTGGGGATGTTTCATGATGCTCTTCTAGCACACAACTTTGTGGAAATTTTCCCGGAGGAAATGGCTCCCACTTGGGACAATGAGCCTGTAGGCGAGGCATATGTCACCAAGAGACTGGATCATTTTTTAATGTATGAATAGTTGGTTTCTTTCTTAGGAGATGTGCAGACGAAGATTATCAGTAATTTCTTATTAGATCACAGACCTATTACACTTGTTTAGAAGAGGTCGATGGTGCGCCTGGGCATGCCATTTAAATTCAATAGAACCTGGCTAGATGATTCGGAGTTTAACACTCTAGTGAGGGATACATGGCGATGAGATGGGTATATTGGATCCTCCCCTATGGATCATATACTGGACAAACTGGAGACTCTCCACGGGGAAGTGAAAAACTGGCAGAAGAGGAAAAATCAGTCCATGAAAAAAGAGATTAAGGACATTCAATGTGAGCTGGACCTCCTCCTCCCATTGATGGCCATGAATAATCTTCCAGATGCTACCCATACACACATTTTGGATTTGGAATTAAAAAGGAAAAGACTCTTAGATTTTGAAGAAGCCACTTGGCACCTTAGGAGCCGGGCCATCTAGATTAAAGAGGGAGACATAAATACTAAATCTTTCCATCATTATGCAAACCATAGGCATAATGAAAATTCTATATGGGGGATTCATGATGCTGAGGGAAACCATATCCAGTCATAGGAGGAAATCTCCAAAGCTGCGACCTCACATTTCAAAGTGGCATATGAGCGCAACGAAAACATTGTTGCCGAAGATCTCATATGGGGGATTGAGCACTACCCAACTCTGTTTGACCAAGAATCAAATGATGCACTGTACAGAAGCATCACTGAGGAGGAATTACTCAGTGTCCTTAAATCATTCAATGGCGATAAAAGCCTGGGGTCGGATGGGTGGATTGTGGAGTTGTTCACGCATTTCTTTGATATTTTCAAAAATTAACTTCTAAAAATGGTGGAAGAGTCCAGACTCACTGGGAATGTACACCATCGCATTAAGTCTACTTATATTGCCCTTATCTCAAAGCGCTATCCTCCTACCTGTTTTGAGGACTACAAGCCAATTTCGTTGTGCAACCTTATCTACAAAGTTATCTCAAAAACCATTGTTGGGCATTTACGAAGTACTCTTTTGTGCCATATATCTCCTGAGAAACATAGGTTTCTACAGTGCAGACAAATACATGACGTTGTTGCAAATGCACAAGAATGCATGCATTCGATTCATACAAAAAACCTCAATGCTGCCATCCTGCAAGTTGATCTGAAGAAGGCTTTCGACTGCCTAGATTGGGGTTACCTCAGGTTGGTCCTATTCAAAATAGGCTTACATCTCAAATGTGTGGAATGGATTATGGCGTGCGTGATTAATGTTGATTATTCTGTAATTATTAACGGACACCCTACAAAATTCTTCTGGCCTAGGCGTGGACTGAGACAGGGTTTCTCTTTATCGGCGTTGTTATTTATCCTGGCTATGGACGGCTTGAGCCTGCACATTTCAAAAGCGGTGGAACGAGACCATTTCCAGGCTCTACAAATGGGCAGCAACATCAACATATCACATGGCTTCTTTGTCGATGATGTGCTCATCATGGGTATGTTGATCGTTTTGCATGGTTGTGCCTTTTTCATATTTTTAGGAAATTTGCTAATGCTACTGGTCTGTATATGAATTCACACAAATCTATTATTTATCATGGAAATTGTGATTTGGACATCATTGCATATATAAAAAATCTATTTTGAATTGAAGCCAATTTGATGGGTCATGGTATGAAGTACTTGGGATACCATATCAAACCCTGTAAATATAGGAATGCCAATTGGCTATGGCTTGTAGATAGATAATTTAAGAAGATTTATGGGTCGGAATATAGAAGTCTGTCCTTGGGGGTCAGTGTCATCCTTTCACAAGAATTCCTTAATCAACTAGGGGTATACTGGGCCCATCTTTACCATATTCCTACTGCCATCATTCACTCTCTCAACCGTGTTATGGCTAATTTTATTTGGGGTGGTAGTCATAAGCATAAGAAATTTCACTTGTCTAAGATGTCCAAGATCACTCTGCCAAAGGTCATGGGGGGATGGGGAATTCTAGACCTCCGTAATTTTGGATGGGCATTATTAATCAAGTCTCTATGGAGAGGTATTTTTGGGACGGGAGCATGGAGTCTAGTCATCAGACAAAAATACTTAAAGAATTGTGATTTCATATACTAGTTCCGAAGGGGTTCCATTGGGGTTACAAATGGATCGGCTATCTAGATCAGCTTCCAAAAAGTCACTAAGATCTTCCTAAAACACCTGGCTTGGAACATTGGATCGGGCCACAACATTCTCATTAGCATCGACCACATTCCGGGTGCTGGCAATGAGGATATGATCCCGGAGTAGCTTATAAGTAATCTAAATAGAAGAGGCATATACTTCTAGTGTCAAGCCATTTCACTATGGAGGGGTCCATACCTAGTTTGGAAGAGCGCATAGGAATTGGGTCTATCTGGACATTGGGACCTAGAATGGGATCGCATTGTAACCAGGATGAAACAACTCGGGATATGTTGTGCTGGAAATCATGATAAGTTAATCTGGTCAGGGAAGATGAAGAATGATAACATTAAAGCTGTAGATATATACCTTTCTCTCTGTTCCGTGGATGCACAACTGAGTGAGAAACATGTTTTATTTGCCTTTTGGAAACTAACATCCCAAACAAAATCATCCTCTTTACTTGGTTGTTTTTCCATAATAAAAATCTTACTTGGGAAAACTTGCAAAAGCAACAATGGCAAGGACTTGACATCTGTCCTATCTGCAAAGAGGAATCGGAAAATAACAATCATATTTTCCTCACATCTCAACATACAATTCAGGTATGGAAAAGACTTTCTTCATATATTGGTTTTACGTATAATCAACATGAATGCATTGTGGATTGTTTACGGTGGTGGAGCTCTCAAAATCTATCTGGAGAATCATTCCACCTATCCTATTTTGGGAAATTTGGAAGTGGAGAAACATCTGCATCTTTCATAATTGCACTGGAAATTTCTATAAGATAATTGAAAATGTTTTAATCAGCCACATACTGCATACATCAAATGAAATATGCTCCAAAGCACCTCGTCATAAGAGGACTGAACTTCAGATGGAATACCCTGTGGGTTTTTTTGATGGTGCTACTCAACGACACACATGTGGTTGCGGTTTTTGGCGTGCCATCTCAGAGGCACTGACATACAGAACATACTGGCATGGAGGTAGTGGTACTAACACAAAGGCTGGAGCAATGGCCTTATGGGGCCTCTTATGGTTCACTAATTTCCTTGATATCCCTCTCATACATATCCATGGGGATTCAAAAATTATAATTGATCAAATAATGGGCAATGCAAACATTACAAACCCATTATTACATGGCTGGCTGAGGAGAATTGAACTACTATGGAAACAACACAGCAACTCCACTATCAGGAATGTTGGTAGAGAACAGAATATGGATGCAGATGAACTATCGAAGAGGGGATTAAATGGTAACATTGGAAAAATGCACTTAGAAATTATCCTAAATCAGAAAGTCATAGATATAGGAGACTTCCCATTCCCTCACTAAGTTTCTTCATCCCCTCTTTTTTTTTGTATAATTTTTTGTAACTCTACTAGTCTTATAACTGTTTTTGCTTTCAATCATCTGGAGTGATGGACATGTTGTTATTTCAACACTGTACAGTCGGCTAGAAGAAGCAGATGACATGCTGAATGCATACTATTTTCTTATTTGGTTCTGAATTGCATACAACTATGTCATGTAAGTTTATAATTCTGGATATGTACGTGGTCTATGGACTGTTATTTCTCTTTTTATGTTTTTTATTTGGCAATACTTGGATGGAATGTTGAAATGGCATCTCCAGATGGAATTTTTATGATGTGGAACATTTGAATGGCATTGTAATCTCCTAATTTTTGAACTATTAATACATAATCATGCTTTTTTTCGTACTGAAAAAAAAAAAAAAAGCACGCCATTGATTTAGTAGTTTGAAACAATTATATCTTAAAGAATTCAAGTGGAAGTAAAACTTAATATGGATAGTTGTCTAGTTAGTTTGAGCATTGTTTGATCTAGAGAAAGATCCCTAATTAATTATTAAAGACATGAGAAGGGCCTGCTATGGATGTTATGCAACTTTGTGGAGTCCAATAATTGACATGGATGTTATGCAACTCCGTGGAGTCCAATAATTGACTTCTGGAGATCTATGATTTGGAAGAGAGTGGAACTCGAGAATTCAACTCAGAAGCTACGCCTTTACAAAGGTTATGAGATAGCTTGATGGAGCTCAGTGTATAATATTTTGATTAGAGATGGCGATGAATAGTTTACCAAACAAGAGATAAAAAACGAGAATGAGTTAAGGTAGGGTGTTGGAGATATTAGCTCCTACTTGTCTTATGCTTAATACAAATTATTCCTCTGGTTAGAAGATTTTTAAATAACTCTTAAACTAGTGTATGGTTGAGATATTATCTCAACGAGCCCACTAAAATAGTCAATGTATCTTAATCTGAATTTCATTATAAATACATAATATAGTATGTGACAATAATATAAAAAAAAAAATGTATGTACAAATTTTTTATCTCTTTTAATATTTTTTATAAAATTTAAAGCTTAAAAAGAAAAATCCTTAATTCGATTTTTTTTAATAAAAACTTATAAAAATAATAATTAAACACATGAAGCTACTTTTTAATTATTGTATATAGAATGTAAACAAATTAAATATAGTTTTGTTAATTAGAGTAGCTCTAGTGTTTTTTTGAAAAGTTTTCCTACCTAATTTGTCTATAAATAGTAAGGATTCATTGAAATTGCAATTGACCGCATGAACTCTTCACAATTAAAGTGCTCAAGAAATTTTTTAGAATGTTAAATTCATATACGTAATTAGAAAATCAATTTAAACAACACAAATCAAGATTTGACCATAATTTTTTCACCAAATTCAAATTCAAATTCACAATTGAAATTTCAAAAATTTACACTTAAAAATTATCATTTTTAATTTACTTTATAAAATTTATTATCCATTTTAATCATTAAAAATAGCAGAAACGACACACATCCGACGTCAACATTCCAAAAACAATACGAAGAATGGACATCATTTTCCAAAAATTAAAAAAATAAATTGTGCTCATAGATATCCACATACATCACCGCCGCTAAAATCTACTTAACATGGTTTGCCTCGTAATTATCTATGTTGTTAGTTTATTAAATCGTATTCATTTGACTCTAGGTTATTAGTTTATTACATTGTATTCATTTGACTCATAACAAAGAGTCTCATTTAGGAAAAATCATCGTCACCCTTCTGGAGGAACTTTTGAGATAAAATTACCATTATGATCGAATAAAGGTATAGATTTTGATCCAATAGGATATAATCATTTCATGGAAAAATATTATTTCATTTAAATGTTATATTTTGCCATTTCTTTTTTTCCAAAGTTACTTTGTCCTTTTTTTCTTTTCTTTTAATGAGTGCAAACCAATTTAAATTAAATAAAAAGTTGAAATAAATATATAAAAAATGGAAATATTAATAATTTTTTTAATAAAAGTTTTATTGAATTTTTAATGATAATATAATATATATAAAATTAAATTTATCTCTGAGAGAAATTATTTTAATTCAATTGTCAAACCATCACCAGTTGTTATTAGCTAATGCAAGTTAACTCATCATTATTATTTAAGAGAAACCAAGCCACTTAGAATTATTCAGTAGTCTCGATAGTTCGTCATGGGGTAGGTTTCCACTTATGCTAGAGCCTCTGGATCTTGAACCATATTATTGAGAGAAACCAAACCACTTAGAATTATCTAGTTGTCCCAATAGTCCCTCACGGGGTAGCTTTCACTTATGTTAGAGCCTTTAGATCTTGAATTATTAACCTATTTCCTTACATCCAAAAAACAAACTCTCGAACATAAACACTTTTAAGACTACTCCACCTTTATATAAAAAATATATTATAATATTAAATTATAATTATTAATATTTTTATTAACATTATTAAATAAATATTTCTTAAACACTGAACATCAATTTTGAATTATATATATATATATATATATTTATATTCATTTTGATTAACAAGGTTTAATTGAACAATTTAATGTTTGCCATGGGGCTTTGCATTGACAGTGAATGGGTGTCCTGTTAGCATCCTTGTGATAGGTACTAGTTCAATATCCCGTGAGTGCTTATCCTACCAAAAAAAAACACTTTGATGTTTAAATAAATTCATCCCTTTTTTCATTTCTATATTAAAAAACAAAAATTATATGATTGAATAATTGTGTTTATTATATAATACATTATTATGAATAAGGAAAAATTTAGATAAATTATACATAATCACAATTTGGTATAAATAAAAAGTGTATGTATCTATCTGTTTTACATATTTTATAAAAAAAAAAAAGAAAAAAATATTTTTTTTTAATTAAATTCCATTAAATAAAAAAAGCAAGTTATATCATGAAGCTAAAAATTCTAAGTTCAGTGTCACACTCCAAAAATTTTCGTGGGTTTTTCTTGTTCCCTTTTTCCTACAAACATCAACTTACTCTATAAAGTTATCATTTACAATAGAGGATAAGGCCATATCCTCATTTTTTAGAGAGAGCTTTGTCACTACCGAATTAATAGAGCACAAAATTTCTTTATCACTATCTGAATTTTTGGATTCATGGCTACACTTATGCTTACTGATTACATGCATGTTTATTGCTTATGCTTTTTCATTATCCTTTGTTGGAATATTCTCCTTTGCTGAAGGATGATGCAGATCCGAAGGGACCTGCACTACATCTTGAGAAGCCTAGGTGTCAGGGGTTGACTTCTTCTACTAAGAATAGCCCTTATTTTGGCTTTTCAAGTTATCGAAACTCACTATTTCCTTCTGATCTTTCCATCCACGATAGATTTTTCTCGGCTCCTGGGAGGTAAACGTCCCTTTTGAGGAAGGGCGTGCATTTGAAGATGCTCGGGTTGCTAACAAATTCTAGAACTAAAAGCAATGTTTTCATAATCCAAAGGTTGAGGATATTCTTTACCAACCCAATTGAGAATGCTTTTATCAGGTAATCCTTCACTTAAATCCAGTTCAACACATATACGAACGAACGTGGACGAACCCATTAACCAATATTTCACTATCTAATTTGCTGGAACATCCAATTAGTTTCCAATATCTTTGAGGAAGTTAGGATGAATCCACTAGAGGGGTAATCCTTGGAGCCTTACCTTACCCATATCAGTGCAGCTAATGACTTCATGGAAATACTGTTAAAATCCAGAAACCATGGATTAATTGAAAGACCTGCGTGACCCTAGAACCAGGACCATTGGTCAAAACCCTCTGCTGGTCTTTAGGATCCTTGAAGACCACCACAAAATAACAAATCTAAATTATGGGTCCAGTTTTGATTAACCCAAGCCCATAGGGTAGAATCCGAGGGATAAAATTTATTTTACCGACACCTTCCTTCTTTTCGTTTATATTATGTTATCTTAATTCTAGTAAAAAGCTCATTCATGTCAAGTGTTGAGGTGTCCGATTAATTTTCCTCCACAAAATCTTGGCCTAAGAGATCCTTGGGAATCTGAGAGCTAGAACTTGGCTTAAGGACATCTTTGAATGACAAGGGTTTTGATGCCAAAGATTCCCCACCTCCTCTGGCATTTCCATCAGGCGTGTAGTGAATAAAATAGAGGCATCTTTCTTGATGCCATAATCTCTGAGTTCATTTGTCGACTTTAGTTTCTTCCCTTTGAAAAAGAGCTTTCTTGCCCCCGTACGTATTCCCATAAGCTTTTGAATGTTGTCTTCAAGCGATGAAATTGCATCCCCTTCATTGACCTTAAAACATAGGGACTTTCCAAACAAATATTTCACAGAAATTAGAAATTTTTGGATACCACAAACTCCTAAACCAATTTATAATGGGTTGGAATTTGGATCTTGAGACACACAATCCATCTCAAGTGTTGTCGCTCACTACAAAATTTGTTTTCAGCTGACCAAAGTACAAAAGAACAAAAAAGTGTGCATCCATATTCAAAGCCATAGAAGCCCTCAAAGCTAAATCAAACCCCTTCCATTGGATAGTGCTCTGAATTATCTTTCCAACGGTATATGAAATTCCTCAAATGGACTCCAAAATCAAAAGTTAGAGAAGATTCAAGTTGCCATGTTGAAAACCAGAAAACAAGGAGAAAATGCTTAAGGGTAAAATCTCGGGTCCCAGCATATCAGCGATCAGAAGTCCCAAGGTGCAACGCAACAACAAAAGTATTTCGCCGATATGTGATTAGTGATCTCGCAAATCGGAGATCCTGCATATCAGAGGTCCAAGGCATCGGAGCATCAAGAGATCAGCACATCACAATCGATGATCAAACATGTGACACCCTTTCAAAGTAATTGCGATATCGCATAAAGTTATGATTGTGATTAAATTCACCGGATTTGAGCCTCTAGCATTAAAGCGTTAGGAATGCCTTGAAACATTTAACAAAGGAAATTAGTCACAAGACAAGAAGAGGGTTGACCTTTTGTCTCTCCTCAAGGGGACCATGTGGCTGAACATCATTGGATCCGATAAGTGAAACATGGCTACACATGGTTGGTTCCGATAAGGGACACGGGGCAGCTAATCTTAGCGTGACGTGGCAGTACAACAGACACATGGCATGCAGATTTAGCATTTTGAGGGTCATAAGGGGCCAAAATAGGGCGACATGTGTCACCACTCACAAGGTGACACGTGGCAGAGGATGATGTCACATCGACAATTGTCGCAACTCCATAGTAAAACCTCTGATTGTGATCTACCAATAAAGGAGCTCTGATACAGGCGCTGGCCCATGGCCACATAAAGAGCTAAGGAATCAAGGGCTAAGTGTAGAAGGTGATCGACAATCGACGATCGGTGAAACTTGATATCACATCACTCTAGGTTAAGTCCCCGATCTGAAAATGCCGACCAAGGAGCTCCGTTATGTGGGCTAGCGCACGGTCAAGGACTTCACGAACCAGGGGCCGAGAATAGTTTACAAAGGAACAATAGCCCCAATAGGATTCTAAAGGTTTTAACACCTTAAGGCTAAGCTCCTTGTCATGGCCCCCGACCATATGATGAGAACTACAATTAGGTGCTAAATCAAAGGGGGCCAAGGGACATCAAAGATCTCTGTTTTGTAATGTTTTAATACTAAAAGTCCTGATGCAGTGATGTTCTGATATTATGGTACAGAGCTTTGAAGGCGTATGGGTCAGCAGTGGAGGCATTGAATGAAGGCATGGAGCAGTGGGAAATTGAAATGGGCTGATCTTATGGGAGCCTCTGTAATAATAAACCTAGGACAACAATAGCCACAGGAATGAATTTGACTGCTTCGCTTGCATGACTTCGGAGAGTAAATGGAGATACGAGACTCAGAAAGACATAATGGATCAACGTGGAGATCCACTCACTCATACTATGAAGGACTGCCACGACAATCTATGCTTCTGCTTTGTGACAAGCAAACACAGTTGATTGCTACCAACTCTAGAGAGTGGTGAAGTCAGGAAGTTAAAGTAAAAGCGACAGGAACTAGCCAAGCAGCAGGAGAAACACAACAAGGTAAAGACGTGGCCCGATCAAGGGCAATCTAAGATTTGGCATAGAGATACTTCATCATCTTTTCGTTTTCCTTTTTCTATTATTTTGTACTTTCTGTGTATTTTAAAGAAAGGAATCAAATCCTTGGGAATCATTTTGGGTAGGAGGATATTGCATGCTGAGACAACTAGTTAATAAGACAACATGCCCTTAGCTGATATATTTTATAACTATTAATTCAAAGCTACCCTTCTCCTTATAAATAGAGGGAAGAAACACTTAATACAGGTTCCAGAATTCTACACCCGAGAGGTTGATCCAGATTTAAATAGGAATGCAACAAATTACAGAAATAACAATAAATACAGAGATGCAGCAGAAATAATACTTCATTTCATTAATGTAAAATACTAAAATATGCTTACAAACAGAAATGGAAATAAACCAGCTAGGGCGATGGTAGCTTATCTCTAAGAAG
>APFE030331935.1:0-19884 GCA_000404065.3 Pinus taeda
AAGAGCCTTGGTGAAAATTCCATGTAATAAAATTAATAAAGGAATAATTATAACCATAGTTGATGGGACACTTATTCCAAGTTGAATGTTCGGAAAGGCATCTATTGATGGTGATGGACGTGCCAACATTCAAGAGATCTCCCTAGTATGATGTCCCAACTAGTCCTCATATTGTTTGGTGTAGAAGTTCCATCCGATATGATGGCCCAATTGCCATTATCTTAAAGATATGCCTTAGCCCTTGCTTCTCAACACATGAGAGTGTTTCACTGAGTCCTCAAACAACGATGTTCATGTGCCTATTGAGTGCTTAGTGTCACTTGTGTCAAAGTTATTTCACTACACAGGGGAAGGGTGAGAATGAGTCTCAAGTCAAAATGGATTAGTCCCAACTCAGGTAGAGACACACCATACAATAGGATCTGCGTAGCTTCTGGCAGAGAAGTCCACATGGTTGTGGAAGTCACATACACAAAGGTGAATAGATAACGTGTACAACACGCAGTAGAGTAGTCCACATCAATGCAATGGTCGCTATAATAAGTTTACAAGAATGAGTCTGTCTAGTGTTCGGTGGAGTAGTCCACACGGGGGAGACAATGATAACAACTAATAAAACACATTTCCAACAACATATGCACTAAAATAACCGAAATGGTTCAACTATCTTACTACAGGTTAAAGAAACATGCATTACAAGCATCCAAAGTGTAGTCCTACAAATGAATATGATACATGTGTGAAAACATGTTGGCCTATTAAGAGGCTTTTGAATTAATTGAAAGTTCCAAGACATGTCCATACACCATACATCACTAACCCCAATAGTGGGGCGTTGGAGCCACTTCTCACTCCTCAAATAAAATACTACGGACTCTCAAGGCTATATGGGAGGAGCCAAGGTGAAAATTCCCTTGCATGTACAAATAAGGCATATATATAGCCAAGGGTGAACTTGACCCTTGTGACTCTTCGACTTCCCTCATTACTGTTTGACTTACATGACTCTTAAACTCAGATGAATCCTCAACTTCATATGTGGGTCTCTTTGACTTCTACATTAGATTACACTAATTACAGTCGTATAGCCCATAGTAGTGATGTGGTCGAGATGACTCATGACATGAATCGACATAACACAGCTAGTTGTTCATACTGATGGTGGTGTCCATGTAGAGCTGCTATGCTACTAAGTGATGAGTGTACTCTTTGTGTATCATAGCTTCACCTCTGCATAACAAGGTGTGTGGAGTCTTTAATGGTGTTGGTTTTTTCTCGATGTTGCATGTGCATGTATCCCCTTGACTGGTACTTGGCATGCTACGTGTGCTCATCCGTTCACAAACAATTCTCCTAACATGTGCCCCTTATTAATCTCGTTTGTCATCGTGCCATGTCTCATCCATGTACCTTTCTTTGCAATTAATCATGAAGAGATGACATCAAATCCAGAAAAATCCTAGTCTACCATGATACGTCATCTTTCGTTTCCAGGTATAGGTGACCAGGAGAGAGGACAAGGCTATGAAATTGCGTGGACCACATGAGAGGCTCTGTGGCACTATTGAGAAAATTAGTGCAGCAGTCACAGAGAGGCTGGGTTGAGTAGTCTAGGACAATACTGACATCTATAGGATCTGGATCATCTAGGAGGTAAAATTGCATAGTTTTCTAGGGAAGGCAGTGTGGGCAACAATAGGCACTCGTAGTGAAAATTGCACAGACTTCCAAAGGAGGCCACGATCAGGATGCAGGAGATTGCTGGCGAAAATTGTTTAGATCTGGGAGGAAGTCAAGAAGGACATGTTTTTCTAGTCTTCGATTTAAGTGGGGTGTTGGGCAGCAAGTGAATTTTCCATGAAAACTGCATAATTTTTAGGAGGAGTGGCAAGTAGGCCAACATGTGGACTGCCTAAAAAAATGCAAAATTTCTTAAGGCAGTGCAGGAAGGAAGGCTCACAACGTATATGCAATTTTGGGGACGAGTGCAACCCTAGGTCACTGCTTAAGTCAAATTCTCCAGTTGGTTAGCGACAGGCTTGATGGATACACTTGTGGGAAGTGATCAGTCAATCAAAGAGGGTGTAAGGACTTGACATGAGCTCATGGGATGAGACCGAATGTTTTCAATGATCAAGGAAAAACCAAAGAAGGCTCTGAAATTCGATGTAGGCAAAAATTTTGGAAGGTGTTGTAGATGCCACAACAACATGCTAATGTGGCTTCTCATTTGGTTATTAATGGGTGAGGAAAGTGGCAAAGGCAATGGCTAAGGCTTTGGAAAGGTAAAATGAAATTTTTGGCACAATTATTAATGAAAATAATGGAAATTATGAGAAAAGGGAGGTGAAATTTCACAAGTTTCATGTGAGGAGGAAAATGAAGGAGAATAATTGAAAATGAAGAAAATAAAGGAATCATTCATAAAAGGGCTTCTGAGGATTAGTACATAGATTTCTTTCAGTTGAATTTTAGATCTCTCTCATTATTCTCTCTCTCTCTCTCTCTCTCATACTCTCGAACACTTAGAGTTTTCTTGGAGCACTCTTGGTGAATCTGGCATACTTAGAGTTTTTAAGAATGAAGGGAAAGGAAGAGCAGGAAAGCACAAGAGGCAATTAGAATCAGCAACTAGAGTGAATTTGTCTTACAGGTATCGAGTTACGTGTATTTTTTCCTCATTAGTTTTGGAATGCATAGCATATACATGTGGATTATTGTTCATGATCTATCACTTGCATGGATGATTGCCTAGATTGCCTAGCCTTGCCATTTCCTAGATAGCCATCGAGATTATGGGTTTATTTCCTTGTTTTATTTTGGTGGTTTCTCATGTTTGCTTTAGATTGGGTTGAGTTATTAGTTCCTGGAAGCCTGAGTTGGAGAAAAGCTCTGGAAGCCTTGTAAACTTGGGTTGGGTTACTAGTCCTCGAAGCCTTAGTTGGAAAAACGCTCTAGAAGCTCTGGTTGGACAAATACTCTGGAAGCCTAGTTGCAACTTTCATTTGAGTTACTAGTCTTGGAAGCCTTGTTTTGAACAAACACTCTAAAACCGTGGAAGGTTTGGGTAGAGACCAATATGATGATGGTTTTGTAATGTTTGACCGTGAGATGGAATCACTGTTTGATCGGTTGAGGTGGTTAGCTTATAGACGCCCTGGATGGTTCTGTAATGGTGTGTTCTATGAGATCCCACATTCATTCTTGGACTATGGCATGAGGGTGAATGGCTAAAGAGATATTTGGCTTAGCCATTCTATGGTCAGGTGGAACATGGAAGTCCCATCCTAGGTTTGAATTTTGCATCATCAATATGAGGTTATTTATCCTTGTATTTCTATGAGTATTATAATAGTTTATATGTGGATTAAATGGTTGTGATTTCATTATTATTTACATTGTTATTATGTTGGTTATGTATATGTTTTATGACAGTAGCTATCTGTGGAGCTCATCATGTTTTTACTTGTAAATGGATGAACAATGTATATGTGACCTAATGGATGAAATGGAACCTAGTGTGTTGAGGCATCAATGATTCTTAGTGATTTCTAGCTAAGTATGACACCCCTATGCTTAGATCTTTTATTTACACCTGTAGATTATGTATTTGTGATATGTTCGATGAAATGGCTATCATGGCTAGTAGGGGTCCAGCTAAGGGGTTGTTCAAGTATTTTCTTTTGCCTCGTTATCTCCTTGTTATCTTTATGTTCTGAAGGTGTCATTCATTTCTAGGCAGTGATCTGGGCTTTGGGCCTAAAAAGGTGGCTCAAATCCTGGGGATGTTGGCACAAAATTGAGAAAAACAGTCCCTTGACACTAACATGCCTTTTCATGAGGGTGTCCAGAGCCTCTTGAATGCTCATGAATTCTCGCAAACCTATAGCATAGGAGTGTTTGTGTTATAAGTGGTATAAAATCTTAGTGGGACTCAAGGGATGATTAGCTGAGCTAAAATCACCCGTAAATGACCTCACTAAATTAATGAAGGTATTATAGACTCATGTGCTGGGGTGTGCCTATGTTATTTTATGCAACGGATCGATAAGATTGCGAAATACACAAACAATGAAACAATAAGAGAAACATAGTAAGCAAACACATAAAACACAACAAGCTTAATAAGGAGTTCACCCAATCCTCTTGGGCTACATCTCCTGGTCCAGCCTTTAGTGGTGGCCTTTCTATTGTGTCTTAAAGTAGAGCTTTTACAATAAGGAGCTCAATTTTAGTCTCACTTTAACAGATGATGATCAATAGGATTGTACTTTGATTCCCCAAGTCTCTAGAGTACACTGACTCCCCTTACTGGATCTCAACCTCAACTGGTCTCAGTGGTATGAGTACCATTTGGTACTCAATACGTGACAGGTATACACAGAAGAGTTGCTTGAACCTCTCAAGCCTTCTCTGGAGTTCACAGACTGTCAGACTCTTTATGTCTCTATCTGCTCGATGCTGCCTTTGCTCTGTAGGTGAGCTCGACTTCTCTGTTCTCTACAATTCACTTCTTTCTTGCCTCTTGGATTTTTTCTTCTCTTTCTCTTCCTGCCTTTACTCTTTGTATATTTGTGGCTTAAATTCAATTTGCTCCCTCATTGTTCATTTCCGCTTCCTGGCTCTCTGGATCTCCTGCCTCTACCCACTGGAATTCCCGTACTCTGTGTCATCATCACTGTGTAACACTTCACAAAGAGGTGGCGACTTGTTTCCTCATGAACTGAGTGCTAGTTCTCTTTTAATGGTCGTGTTTTTTGTTGCTCCAAGATTACCCACGAAATTGATTCCTCTTCTAGCTCAGCGATGATGCTGAACCTCAACTCTTATATGACTCAGCTTATTTCCCCGTCGAATCCGATCATCCATTGGATCATTACTCTGCCGTTTTTCCGGAGCCTCCAAATCCTATTGTCTCCTTCCATATTGCGTGGGTAAGTAGCCTAACCTTTACCCGTGCAATGTGAGCGGTTTTCTCTCTCATCCACTGGACACGTGTCATCCAGTGTATGGCATCGGGCGGGACTCAGTAGAACCCACTTACCACTTGAAGCCCTTCCGATATCCTGCGAGTTTTAGTGAGGGACCCGCCTTCTGATGGAATTGGCCATTCCCGTATGGTTTTGTGCTTTTCCTTGTGACTGAGTGCTTGGGGGCTTTCCTTCCCTGATGGGATGCCCTGCGAGGGTTAATTGCATATCAGAAACTACCTCTGTTTTTGCATTTGTCCTCCCATTTGTCAATTTGTGCCAATGTGTGGTCACCATGGGCCAACGGTCTACACGCTTTAACCGAGGGTCCTCATTGTTCCATGCTGACAACAAATTGCCATCATTCAGAGGTTACCTCTGATAAGCTCAATATCCATAAGAATTTGAAGCATGACATAATTTGAAATAGTCATGAAAATCTAGAGAATGTTTAAGGATCCAATTTGGATCATTAGCACAAACGTTGGGATGGTTCCTAAGGGTTTTAATGCTGATGTTGAATGTCTTTATGGTGTGTTTCCATTGGTGCCACTTCCTTAATGTGACTTAGGCGGTCGAATCATATCATAGTGGCCTCTCATCGCATATTTACGCTGGTTGCCCGATTACTTGGGTAGATGTGGGAGGAGGGTGTTACAAAAATAACAATTTTAAAACTAGAACCCATGGAGGAACTAGGACTAAGAGAACAATTAAGATATATTTACAGTATCAATGAATCATAGTAGAAAAGCATAGACAAAAAAGAGTAGTGTGGTAACCATCTAGGATAAGGCTTCATTTTTCAACACCTAAATAAACCAGAGTACAAAACAGATAGGAACACCAAGTAATGGAAGAGAAGCAATGCCAAGTCACAATATGTTTTTACCAGAACCCTCTTAAAGTTTCCAACTTTCTAGACATGCTCCTGATTCTTCGCCAAGAGAGTGAGGACTTTGTGTATGTGGTATGCATTATGATAATTCATGGAGGGAGAGGTCGTTGAATTTTGTTTCTAAATAATTAATAGTTTGAACAAAACCATGAGCCTATGTGAATGAATGTTATGTTGAGCTGGCTACGAAATGGGTGGATCATTGATCCACCATTTTGGTTAGCAATACCCTTTGTTATGAAATTAGATATTCTCATTATTTGTCACCCTCTATCAGAAAATTATATATATATAATAATATATATATATATATATATATATATATAATATATATAATTTTATATTTATTATTAAAAAATATTTCCTCTAACTTATAATTATTTATAAATATAGATTTCCCTAATAAATTTTTAAAAATAAAAATTTAGAGAGTTTAGCATAGAACTCAACATGTGTTAAGAATTACAATAAAACTTAATAAATATTTGTTCAAAATTATATACGTTTATATAAAGGGTTTTTTGGGAAAATTGAAATAATAAATAAAACATTTAATTATAACAATCATAGAAACATACTAATATTTTTTTTATTAAATCAATGGTAAAATGATTGAGATAAATTTGTTATTTAAATATCTTTATAAATATAAATTAATGTTATTTCACTAAAAATTTATTGTATTGTAGGATTTGTAGAAAGAACTAAAATTTGAAACACTTGGAATAATAAGGTAAGTTAATTAATTTTATAAGCATTGGTTGGAATTTTAGGTTTTCCTTAAAAAATAGGAATTTTAAATTTGATATATAGTTTTGACAATCCATTGAATTAAGGGAAATACATCCATTTATTTATTCAAGAACTAAATTTAAATAATAAAATTTTGTAATGTATCACTAATTATGAGTGGCTAAAACATAGAGCACTTAGATTATTCCATATTCAATGCATATTGTAATTCTACGTATACATTCTGATGCATAAAAAAGTCAAATGTAAAAATCATTTTGTGTTAGAATTGCCATTGGTCGTTGCTCCTTCCTTTGTGCTCGTTCAACCTAAATAGAAGATGCACATAAAACATCTATTATCAAGGTTATTGGCTTTGTTCCATCAAGATAGCTCCATATTGATTTCTCTAAAGTACAGATTATAATGTTTAATAAAGCCTCAATTTCCGTACTAGTTTCTCGAAATTTAAAATTATAATGTTTTTTTCGTGGTAGGGTTATGTTTACTGGAGTCTAATGGTGTCCCTGTCTAAAGTAAGGTAATGGAAAAATCAAATCACCAAGAGCCATAGAACTTTTCTATTCATTATGAAGACTCAATCTCCGTTTTAGATAGCGGGAGTACTCTTCCATCTCCACTGTCAGGACCTGCGGTTCGTGCGACGGGCAGGGCGACTCCACCATGCGAAGTGCATGCAAAACATGAAACGAAATGAACCTTTGGCCAGTTTATAAGGTGTTGCGCAAGTTGAGGGGGCGGTCCCATGAGTTGGGTAGGCCGACCATCCTCCGGGTGAGACAACACATTATGAACGAGTCGGTCGAGCGTTTGGTGTGGGTCGGCCGGGTGACACAACCCGCCACCCGCCCATATATATTGGAGGGTGTTTGGAGGCAAACGACCATCAATCATTCGATCAACAAGTTCGAACAAGGAGTTTTGAAGTGCGTGGATGAGCCCGCACGATGGGCGGAACTCGGGTGTGAACTCGTTCAAAAAAATCGTTTAGACAGTCGTTCAGGAAACTTGTTCGGACAGTCGTTCAGAAAAGTTGTTCGGGAAACTCGTTCGGACAGTCGTTCAGAAAACTTGTTCGGACAGTCGTTCGGGACAGTCGTTTAGGAAATTCGTTCAGGAAAGTCGTTCAGGAAAGTATTTCAGGCAGGTCATTCAGACAGTCGTTCGGGCAGGTCATTCAGGCAGGTTGTTCGGGAGGTCATTCAGGCAGGTCGTTCAAGTGGTCGTTTAGGCAGGACTCGGGCGAGGTCATTCGGGCGACCCGGGCGAGGTCGTGTGCTGAGCCGGTGAGGTCGTTCGGGTGAACCGGGTGAAGTCGTGTGGCAACCCGGGTGAAGTCATGTGGTGACTTGGGCGAAGTTGAACGGGCAAACGGGTGGACGTGTGGACGGGCGGCCGGGTGAGGGCGCGCCGTGCACGACGAAATGGTGAAGTGTTAAGATTGTCAATGGAGGTGTGTCTCGGGCAGATGCGCCCATGTGTGGCGACTTGGAGGCACGCCCGAGGCTGGAAAACAACACGATCGTGCGACGAGGTGAACAAAGGGTTGGTGAATCGTGCAGCGACCGTGCGGAGGTGTCGACGAGCTACGCAACCAAGTTTGCCGAAGTTGTGAAAAAATTGGCAGACTCATATTGCAGGGAGTTGCCCCTCCCTTTATACTGTTGTGCATTTCTCTTGTATAATGCTGTTGATAATGAATGTGTATGGGTGTTCATTGGTATAAAGGATAACTTAATTATACTTGGTTGAGAATGATAAACTAAGTAGGAGTAAGTGGATAGGCATAGTCCATGTGCACGAGTATTGTTAAAAAGATAGTGTTTGGTGGTGCCGCACCTCACCAGCACGGTTGAAAGACTACCGTAGGCTTGGGCTCGTGGCAGTTGGTATCAGAGCTCGTGAACGGGTTCGGGTGTTGAAGCATTGAAGCTGATACACAACTTGACAATTGGTATCAGGGCTTGTGAATAGGTTTGGGTGTTGAAGCATTGAAGCTAATACAGAACTTGATAGTTGGTATCAGAGCTCAGTTGGAGCTGGTGAGCAAGGTTGCTCATGACGAAGTGACAGTGGAAGCAGGTGCTTGTAGGTGAAGGAAGCTAGTTTCACATACAAGTGGAACAAGGGTCGGTTCATGGTTGCAAGGAACTTGGTGAAGCTGGTGAAGGTTGGAACCGGAGGTCGTAGAGTTGGGCAGGTGGTACTATGTGTTGTTCATATGATTTGGGCACTTGTCAGGTGGGCAAGTGGGACTGCGTGTGGGCAAGTGTACACGGTTTGGGCGTCTGTGGACCAAACGAAGTATGAACCAGGGAAGATGTACGACAAGGCATGGAAGGTTTGGAAGAATGCGAAGGGAAGCTCTTGATTACCTTATACAAGTTTAAGCAGATGAAAAGGGAGAATCCTCGGATTCGTGAGAAGCTTGCAGTCTTGGAAAAGAATGTTGAGGATGAACTTCTTCAACTTGGATGGACAATGGAGCAAAATGAAGTTGCAGATTGTACTGACAAGGAAGAGGAAGCCGTGATAGTTGAAGATGTTGCAGACATGACCATGATGGAGGATGAGCTTGAGATTGATCAAGTTGGACCAGGATCATGCAGTTTGGAGACATGTATGGATGAGGGTACTCTCATGGAGGAACTTCATGATGATGATAATGTAAGTACATTTGATACATGTGTTTCATTTGAGCATTTGGTAGATGGACCGCACGCAGGGGATAACAACACTAGGTTGCCGATGCAGGGGAGCATCTTACCATGGATGCTTATGATGAGACCTTGTATGGAGAAGCAAGGGTTGTTGACTGTTGCAGGACTTGTTGGGGTTGTTTGTGACCTTATGGTAGAAGGTGCAAAGGCCCGTGACAAGGGAGGAACATGATGATCGTTGCGGATGAATGGGTCATGCTTTAGTCACATTGGGTAAGTGCCCGACATGACTCATGGATAAATTGGAGGGCACACTCTTGGGTGGACTTCTCATGGCCGAGACCAAGAGCAAGTCTTGGTGGAACCTTTGGTGGCGGAGCTATGATGGAGAGACTCATATGATGATGATATGGTTGGGTGACTGAGTTCACTAAACCGATGATTGCAAACTTGGATGGGGATGACCGATTGTTGTGATGGGTCTACTTGGTTGGACTACATGGACAACTTAGTCATGGACATCAGGTTGGAGACATGGAGCATGGCAGTCTTATGCAGGGACATTATGTGGGAGCATTGTAAGGTTCACTTATGGGCATCCAATGAGGAGTGCCAAAGCGGGATGTTGTGCAGATGGATTTGCTGACGTGACATGGAGATTATTACTATGACCGATGAAGAGGTTGTGCAAGCTTGTACAACAAGGCCATGGACTTGGATGGAGTTGTGAGCAGACTATGGGGCATTCTTACTACATGGAGAGCTGAGGCATCTTGGAGAGACCTTTGGGTCGAGACTTGTGTGCCTGCTAAGATGTTGGTTGGGGATGGCTTATGGAGCTCATGATGACATGAGATTATTGTGACTTTTGGGGACTTCATATATGGTGGACTTAGAGGATCTAATGCATTAAGGAGCTGAGGTCAGAGACTTTGATTCAGGATGGGGTGCATACTTTCAACTACATGCATGGGGATGGCTTGAAAGAGTGACTTGATGTGGAGGATCGACATGAGACACTTTGGAGTGATGGAGCTACGATGATGATGATGCCTTGGTGGCAACAGTTGGGCATGGGTTGAGCCGAGACTCAACTACTTTGGACAACATGTTGCAGATGAGATGAGGACTACTTCATGGACCTGAGCATGGCTTACACTTATGGATGGATTCTTGATCAAGTTGATGATGTGACAGGATGTTCAGAGAAATGACTGATGGTGGCATGATGATGTTCACTCTCATGGTTTGGGCATGAAGGTTGGATTAGCTACCCAACTAGTTCAGACATGGGGACATGTAGTGTGCAGAGATGTGTTAGCATCGTGTTGGAGTATCATAGCAGCAGTTCACATGAGGACGACACATGATGAGGTCAACACGATATGTTGCAGTGAGCATGTAGCTTGAGATGGAGGGGCCAGCCTTCCATGATGGAGAGCAGCATGTGGAAATTGCGACAAGGTGGTCGATGGTCATGGATTGAGATGATTTCCGATGTATAACATACCGATGGGTGTATACCTTGGTATGGTGATCTTGGTGACAGATGGTTGCTAGGATGAGATATTGTCGAGGACGAAAATGACTTCTAGTGGGGGAGGATGTCAGGACCTGCAGTTCGTGCGACGGGTAGGGCGACTCCACCATGTGAAGTGCGTACAAAACATGAAACGAAATGAACCTTGGGTGAGTTTATAAGGTGTTGGGCGAGTTGAGGGGGTGGTCCCATGAGTTGGGCGGGCCGACCATCCTTTGGGAGAGACAAAACATTATGAACGAGTCGGCTGGGCGTTTGGTGTGGGTCGGCCGGGTGACACAACGCGCCACGCGCCCATATATATTGGAGGGTGTTTGGAGGCAAACGACCATCCATCATTTGATCAACAAGTTCGAACAAGGAGTTTTGAAGTGCGTGGATGAGCCTGCACGACGGGCAGAACTCGGGTGTGAACTCGTTCAGAAAAATCGTTCAGACAGTCGTTCGGGAAACTCGTTCAGACAATCGTTCAGAAAAGTCGTTCGGGAAACTCGTTCGGACAGTCGTTCAGAAAACTTGTTTGGACGATCGTTCGGGACAGTCATTCAGGAAAGTCGTTCAGGAAAGTCATTCAGAAAAGTCATTCAGGCAGGTCGTTCGCATAGTCATTCGGGCAGGTCGTTCAGGCAGGTCGTTTGGGAGGTCGTTCAGGCAGGTCGTTCAGGTGGTCGTTCAAGCAGGACTCGGGTGAGGTCGTTCAGGTGGTCGTTCAGGCAGGACTCGGGTGAGGTCGTTCGGGCGACCCGGGCGAGGACGTGTGGCGACCCGGGTGAGGTCGTTCGGGAAAACTGGGTGAAGTCGTGTGGCAACTCGGGTGAAGTCGTGCGGTGACTTGGGCAAAGTTGAATGGGTGAACGGGTTGATGTGCAGACGGGCGGCCGAGTGAGGGCGCGTCGTGCACGACGAAACGGTGAAGTGTTGAGATTGTGAACGGAGATGTGTCTCAGGTAGAGGCACCCGTGTGTGGCGACTTGGAGGCGTGCCTGAGTTGGGAAAACAACACGATCATGCGACGAGGTGAACATAGGGTTGGTGAGTCGTGCGGCGACTGTGTGGAGGTGCCGACAAGCTGGGCAACCGAGTTTGCCGAAGTTGTGAAAAATTGGCTGTGTAAATTTGGGGTTTCCCAAGATTTAACTTGTGCATTGTAAAAGTGATGATTGTATAATATATTGATATCGGGCAGACTCATATTGCAGGGAGTTGCCCCTCCCTTTATACTGTTGTGCATTTCTCTTGTATAATGCTGTTGATAATGAATGTGTATGGGTGTTTGTTGGTATAAAGGATAAATTAATTATACTTGGTTGAGAATCACAAAACTAAGTAAGAGTAAGTGGATATGCGTAGTCCATGAGCACGAGTATTGTTAAAAAGAAAGTGTTCGGTGGTGCCACACCTCGCCAGCAAAGTAAAAAAACTACCATAGGCTTGGGGGCATAACATCCACAACCATATCCTTCACTAACACCTGCAACTTATCCAACATGAGCACCTGCTCCAGCTCGATCCCCATTCCCTCTACCCACAACTCTAGGGTGACCGCCACTTCATACATCATTTCGTATACACTATTTATAAACAATCCATGTAGTATATCGTACCATTTTGTATTAGGACATTCCATGCAATCCGCATGGGCATATAATGCGCATGCCGCTGCGCTTGGATGACAATCAATATCAGAAGAAAATAACGAGATGGATGATCATCTGGAAAGGGAGAAGCCGGATATGCCCCTAGTATGGGCATGCTTCTATGACAACTGGTACTATTTTAGAGGCATTAAATAGCCTATAGGGTTGGAAATATTGGTTGCCCATGGCATAATGGGTATCAGTTCCTCACGTAGTAAAAAAGGAACTGTAGAATTTGGGTTGTTCAATAAAAATCACAGAAAGTACCACTGGTTGCAGAACAAGTGTGTACCAAACGAGGATTTGTACCTTTTGCGGTGTCCTTCATTGATACGCGATTCAGACACCCTTACTGGACATCGACTATTCGACATTGGCACCGCGAAGTATTAATGCCATGGATTAATTTTTAATGCCAAAATCACGGGGGCTCCTCCTATGTGGATCAGCGTCCTGTCCTGCATCAATTTGGATTGCAATTTTAACATGGTCAGATTGTTTAATCATTTTGGATTGCAATTTTAACAGCGTCAGATTGTAAACAGTGGCGTTGTATCCTCGAGCGGTGATAAACAAAAAATGGCTATTTCACATCTCTGAATTCACATCTTCTTATCATAAAAACACACAATCTCCTAATTGTTTAATAACATAATCAATTTGATTACACTTTGATTCGCTTCGGTGTTTTCTTTGGGCATATGGCATGGTGTAATTTACGGATAAAAATTCTTTTTCATTAGAAAGGAAAAATACAATTTTAAATTAAATTATGATTTTTGAAGTTTAAAATATATTTTTGAATCTATAAATCAATTAAACATAACATTCAAAAATATAGTCTACTAAAATTCTACATATTAAATAATTTAGTTTATTGCATAATTGCTATAATGTACACACATTTAATTATATTATTTGAAATGAACAATTCAATAAATGTTAATCAGCCATAATAGTAGGATAAAAAATTGAATTTTATGATATAAACAAATTTTGTATTTTGAGTTTTTTATTTCACTTTTAAATTTATCAAATTTAATAAACATATGATGATAACGTACAAACAGTGAAAATTGCAATACAAAATAGCTAGCAAATTTTAGCCACCAATATTTCTAGAGTTAAAGTTCGGGAAATATATATCCATCCTTAAATTTTATGCTTATTTAAATCTACCCCATTACATTAATAAAACTATAACTTGACCAATATTAATATTAATAACCCCAAATTCCAACCTATACCTATTAGGTAAACCCAACCAATAATAATAAACCCCACCAACAATAATAAATTTGCTTCGCTGTTGTAAAATTTGCTGGGATTGAATCATGATATGGCAGGGAAGAGATTTCAGCTTTGGGCCTAGGAAAGCTATGATTTTATGACAAACGCATAAGTGTAACTTTACGAAACTTTGAAAATGGTGACGGGCTTGAAAGCAATTTTTTGCTTTGGTCCTGTGTGAAAAGCAGTAGTGGTAAAATTAAACATTGAAGATTAGTGTCAGTGAAATAAATGGAAATTGCCGACATAGGCAGAGTTCAATTCGGAATATCGCACTTGAATTTGGTTTCTGAATGGGTTAAAATAATAGAAAGGGTAGCTTCTATTTTTAATGGAAAGGGTAGCTTCTATTTTTAATTAAAAATTAGGCGATAATTATTTAAGTTGGAATGGGTTAAAATAATGGAAAGCGTAGCTTCTATTTATATTGAAATTAGGTTATAATTATTTAAGATTAACTATTTTATTTAATAATTTTTTTCTTTAATTTTGTTAAAAAAAAAAATTTAATTTTTAAAAACAATTAATTTCTTTATAATTTCAAACGTATTATAATTGTCTCAAATTACCTATAAATATGGAAATGTCTATTAATTAAAACGTATTAAAATGGATTTTAAATATATGTAACCTAATTTGCATTATCTAAAAATTACCTATCAAATAATGAAAAAAATAAAAAAAAAATAAATTATTTAAAATTAAGATTTATAAGAAAATATACATTAAATAATAATAACAATATATATTCTATTTAATTGGTTTGAAGCTTTTAATTTTTTAATCTACTTCTATAATTCTAATTTAATGAAAGGTAAATAATCATTGTGAATAAAACTAGCCCTAGATCAATCCCAGTCAAGTGTTGAGAGGGATCAAATTTCTAGGGGCGCAAACCTTTTTTTTAGTGCAAAACTTGAGGAAATGTTTACACCTCAAGAGTTTTGATCCTTCTCTGCACTTAATCCAAGGTTAAGATGGATCTAGGCTGATTTGATATATATAACTTCGATATTTAAGATAGCCTACTTGAAGCTTAGATCATGAAACCTAATAAACTCATTTGTTATACGCGTAAAACACAATAAGAATATATACATGTATCTCTTCAGGGGTCAATGATATTAACTAATTTTGGTTTAATTTTATTTTTAATATTATCATTCGATCTGCTAAATAAAACTCAATAACAATTATATCTAAACTAAGTTGTTATGAACATATGAGAGACATATTCTAGTGATTTTTCATGTTGAATTTAAAAACAACCTTTCACGGTGTAAATTGAGAAACTCCATTGATTTTATGCAGACAAAAAATATAAACAAAATGTAGGATTGCATGTATTAGATTTTATATTTTTTTCATGCTCAAGTTTCTCTTCACACTCAACTGTACAATTTCAAACATTAAAAATAAAATGAATAACATATAACATAACCTAGAAAATCTAATATTTGAAGGATATGTAACAAAGTGAGCAAGAGTGTTTTTCACAAGTTTTATGTGGAAGACATGCATCCACAACTATAAATTATTTGTGTAGTGCACCTTTATTGAGTGGTTTTCTTCGCCAAATTGGATATTAAAATTGCTTAGAGTTATGATACTTGTTGTGGAAATAAGAATTTATTTTTATCTCACAAAAATATTTCATTGCAATGAATGTCTCAAATTAGCGAATAAACTATATTAGAAAAGAAAATCATAAGAAAAACTATGGGTTGTGAAAACCTATAGCGCAAAAACTTCCATCATTATATTTACTATTTTATCTCGATTTTATTTTAATTATTAATTATTATTATTATTTTTAATTTTTTTTATTTTTTTTAATGTAATTTCACCCATTAGAGAAAAGACATAGTAGGGTTGTCCGGAAACGTAAAGCCAGAAGAACCTCATCATAAATTTAGTAATTTTAACTCAATTTTATTACAAGTATTAATATTAATTTTATTTATTTATTTAATTTTTTGTAAATTGATCATTACAGAATGAATACTATGGAAAAAACCATTGGTTGCAAAAAATTGAGCCAAATCATGCCATAAATTTTCTATTTTTAAAATCAATTTTATTCTTATAAAATAATTTTTTTTTTATTATTTAATTTTATTTTTATGTAATTTGAACAAATTGAAATAATGACTCTAAGAAAGCTAGGATTTTGGGACAAACACATTAATTGTAAATTTACAAAACATTTAAAATATTGATGATCTTAAAAGCAATTTTACTTTGAACATATTTCAAACACAATAATGGTAAAATTAAACATTAAAAATTAATGCCTCTCAAATAAAATAGAAATTGCCCACCTTTGGAGTTCAATTTGGAGTATTCTCACTTAAACTTGATTTTGGAATTTTGGAATGCTTTGAAATAATGCAAAGGATAGCTTCTATTTTTTATAAATTAGCCAAATAATTACTTTCTGATAACTAAAATTCTATGGAGATTAAATTTTGTTTATTATATTATTATTATTATTTTAAAATTTGCTCAAATTAAATAATTTTTTAATTATAAGTTTATGTCATTGTAATAATAAAATTTCATTTTTATAATGGCTCAGATTATTTGGACTTTAAAATATATAATAATTTCCTTACAATTATATCCATAAAAATGTCAAAATATTTATTAATTTAAATGCATTTAAAATTGTTTGGACAATATATTTAACTAAATTTTCATTTCATCATCCAAACACTTTTCTACACTTATTTGATCACCTATAAGTAGATCAGAAATAAGAATAACATTATTATACTAAGCTTAAATATTTAACCAAAAATGTAAATAAAAAATAATAATTAACAATATATATTTTATTTTATTGGTTTTACTTTTATAATCATCCTCTAGAGTAATCCTAATGTAATGAACGCTAAATTAAACATTGTGACGAAAACTAGACTAGATCCACCTTAGCTCTGGATCTATCAAGCACAGAGAGAGATCAAACCTCTCATGGTGAAAACCTATTTTCGAGTGCAAAACTTGAGGAAATGTTTGCATCTCGAGAGATTTTATCGCTCTTGGCACTTAATAGAACTAAAGTTAAGATGGATCTAGGCTGGTTTGATCTATATAAGCTCGGTAGTTAAGACAATCTACTTGAAGTTTTTTTTTTAGACAGTAAAACCTAATAAGCTCCTACGTTATACTATAAAACCTAATAAAATTATATGCCTCTATCTTTGCAAGAGTTGAGGACATTAAATATCCTTAGTTTAATTTTATCTCTAATGTTATTATTTGATATCCTAAATAAAACTAAATAATAATTGTATCTAAACTGAGTTGTTATGAGCATCTCAGAGACATAATTGAGTGATTTTTCATGCAGAGGTTAAAGCCAATGGTTCACATAGTCTAAATTGAGCAAGTCTAATAATTTTAGTGGAAACAAGAAATATAAACAAAATGTAGGACTGCATGCACCATATTTTATTTTTTCCATGCTCTTTTTTCTCTTCACACTCAAGAGTATAATTTCAAACATTAAAAATAAAATGACTAGCATACAAAACAACATGGAAAAATCTAATCTTTAAAGGCTATCTAACAAAGTGAGCAAGAATGTTTTTCCCAATTTCTACCTAGAAGACATGCATCCGCAGCTATAAAGCCTTCATGTAGTGTGCCTTTATTTAGTGGTTTTCTTTTTGAAATTGGATATGAAAATTGTTCAAGGTTACCATATTTGTTATGCAAATTAGGATTTATTTTAATCTCACAAAAATATTTTATCACAATAAATGTATCAAATTAGAAAATAATACCTTTAAATAGACATATTAGAGAACAATACCATAAGAAAAATAATGGGTTGTTGATCCGGGTGGATGTTGGTGGCCATCAACCTATCCCACTTGAACCCCCACAAATATCTCTTTCAACTTTTCAGTTTCCTTAATTGTAGCACAATATACAACTTTAGCAATTTTTCAGGTCATGAACTTCTAGAGCCGTTTTGAGGCACTAAACGACGTTTTTGGGGAAACCAGGAGAAACATGAGATATGGATCAATGTTGCTTACTCAAAAGTTGTATACCTGAGATAGATATTTCTAATGATGTATTGTGCACGCCAAATAGAGATCGTATGCCAAAGTTACGACCCTAGGAAGTTGATGTACCCATTTATCCAAACGGGGCCCATAGTTCGGTATTTCATCTCCTAAGGTTAGGTTTTTGGATGTTTAGGGTTTTCCATTGTTTCTCAACAATAAATAGGCCTTCGTGCCTCATTGTAATATAGTTCAAAGGCATGTAGTCGACACATCTCTTCTCAGAGATAAGCTACCATTGCCCTAGCTTGTTTATTTCCACTTCTATTTGGAAGCATATTTCAGTATTTTAGATTAATGAAATGAAGTATTATTTCTACTACATCTCTGTATTTATGGTTATATCTATAATTTGTTGTGTTCCCATTTAAATCCGGATCACTGGTATCAAAGTTGTCTGCTTCTTTTCTCTGTTTTGCTTTTCATGTCCCCAACGAGGTCAAGATATAAGAAGTTAGGGCTTGAACTCATCAAACCTTTGCAAGAAAAGCCTCACAAATCCTAACGGCCTCCCACGGTGGATGAAAAGGAATATGAGGGGGCAGGAGATCCTATCAAAATCTTGCTTGAAGAAGCCCTCATGTGACAAAGGAATGCAATGATGGACAACTTTACCCAAATCCTTCAGTAACTACCCAGGGGTGATGCATCGGCTTCCAACAATTACTCTAGAAACACCACACACTTTAAGGTACAAGTTAACTTTGAAATCCCCATATTCGAGGATCAAATAGATGCATATGCAATAGATAAATGGTTAAATATGCTAGAAGGTTATTTTTTTGCTTATGATTTTTCTAGTCGGGAAAACATTATTTCACTCTTCTCAAATCAACCCCCCACATCAAGGATTAGTGGGAAACCTACTGGGAGTAGAAGGATCAAATTATGGGCACACTATTTTCAGCAACACCCACATGGAATTCCTTCTAGGATGCCATCAAGGAGTAGTACTACCCTTTCAAAAGCTACGAGGACAAATACATAAAGTGGACCATGTTGCGGCAGGGAAGGGACCAAGATGTGCCAGAGTTCATAAACATTTTTCATACCCTTCACACACAGTTGTGTATCAAGGATTCTGAGCTATATTTGGTACTCAAATATTGCGGCTACCTACGCAGGTACATCTAGGAAGAGATGGAGTTCCTGAACATCTCCTCACTCGGGATAGCATACCGATACACTGTCAAAATCGAGCCAAAGTTTAATATCCAAAGCAAGGGAAAGGCTTCCCCAAATCATAGAACCAAGGACAAAGCCAAGATGAGGCAACCCAGGAAAACCCGTCGAAGCTACAAGAAAACAACAACACCACAAAGTTGAAGAAGGACACAGGAAAGTGGTGTGAGTTCCACAAGAGCCCCATTCATAGCACAAGTGAGTGTCAAGCCAAGCAATCATTGGTGCCTGAGTTGAAGGCTTCAGAATAAGATGCATGTTCTGACCTTGAGTCAGAACCCAATAAGGTGAATGGAAAAGGGAAGTAGATCATTGACGTAGAGCTTAGCACCATTGTTACCAATTCCAAGGTCGAGAATAATGGGCCCAAAGATCCAGAGGAGGGGGAGCATCTTTTCCACTCATGGATGTGGGTGAAGGGTTCACCGCTGCAATTCATTGATGATAGTGGTAGCCAAAAGAACGTCATTTCAACAGAGGTCGTGAAGCGGTTGGGACTACTTACCATAGCACACAAGCAACTGTATAGCACCAGATGGCTTCACTAAGGATGACATCTTTGAGTTCCCCAATAGTGTCGCCTTCACTATAGCGTCAAACCCTTCATAGAAGAGGTATTCTGTGATGTTACACCTCTGGATGTTTGTGATGTATTATTAGGCCAACCATACTTGTGGACGTGACATGTTGTGTATGAGTCAAGGTCTCACATTGTTATTATTTCCTTGTGTAATTCATTATACAGGATACCGGAGGTAGCCCGATCTACAGCCATCTCTTTGATCTCTACTAAGAAAGGAAGTAAGATCATATCCCAGACTAGGAAATTTATTTTCTATCTGGTTCACTCTCAAAGTAAGGGGAAGATTATAGCT
>APFE030331942.1:0-11663 GCA_000404065.3 Pinus taeda
CACTTCCCGGGGTCGCGAATTGGTCGTCTTATCTCCGTTTGACGCGCATGATAGCCCGTTGGAAAGATCTCTCCGAGGACTACGACGGAAAAGACGATTTTTAGTCACGAAAAATCGCTGGCGGTAGATTTCGCAAAAAACGTCGTTTAGGGCCTCAAAATGGCTCCGGAAGTTTAGGACCCGAAAAACTGCTAAAAATAGTAAATTGTGCTACATTTACGGAAACTGAAAAACTGAAAGAGACAGTTGCGGGGGTCCAAATGGGATAGGTGGGTGGCCACCAACATCCACCTGGATCAATATATCCGTACAGCAACAGATTATTTTACCAAGTGGGTAGAAGCAGTTCCGCTCAAGACGGCTAATGTTGAAAATATCATTGAGTTCAGAGATCAATTTATAATCACCAGGTTTGGATTGCCTTCCGCTTTAATGTTTGATAATGCATCATACTTTTCTGGAAATGCAATAATTGAATTTTCACTTAAAATAGGATTCAAACTTAAATATTCGACCAATTATTACCCACGAGGCAATGGATTAGCCGAGTCTACAAATAAAAACCTAATCAGGATTATCAAAAGAACAGTAGACCAAAATCATAAAAATTGGCATAAATCTTTAATATATGCTTTGTGGGCGGACCGAATAATGAGAAAAGCTTCCATCGGCACTTCTCCCTTTAATTTAGTTTATGGGAAAGAAGTGGCTCTTCTGATTCATTTAGCAATTCCCTCTTTGTCTCTAGTTCAATACATTGATGAAGTACCAACTTCCTCATTACACCTAAGACAAATGGAAATAATCAAATTAGAAGAACAACGAGAACAGGCTAAGAAAACTCATGCTCATCATCAAGCACTAGTAAAATCCTCTTTTGATTCAAACATAATGACCAGAAAAGATTTTCAGATGGGAGACTTAGTTTTAAAATGGGACAAGACACATGAAGAAAATGGGAAACATACAAAATTTCAAAGAATGTGGCTTGGTCCTTTTCAAATTGTAGAATTCTTAGGTCCATCAACGTTTGTGTTACAGGATTTGGCAGGTAAAAGAGACTCTTTGCCTGTCAACGAACAAATTCTTAAGAAATATTTTCCATAGAAGATTATTCTTCTATTTTTGTAGAGTAATAGTTTTTCTTTTCATAATAAAACTAGTTGTGAATGGTTACATTAGGCATTTACGAAAAAGACACCAACTCGCTTGTATAAATAGCAAATCTTTTGGTAAATTGATCTTTATTATTGAAAGATACAGTTAAAGACTCTAACCTAGATATGACACTAGTTTCAACTTCATAAAGTTTGATGAAAACAACCTTTAGTGAATAAATTGTTTTATGTCAGTGCAATGAAAGGTATCAATAACAAAATAAATATTCTCTGTAGAACAGCTACTTCCAAAAAACTCTACCATTGTCGTCCAGAGCTATCTAAAGGAAACAATGACTTCCTCCCTGCTAAGGAAATCACAACGTTCAGAGGAACAATCCAAAGATACACTTCATCTTGAAGAAAGAGAGGTCTCATTACGAGCCGGCTTATCATAATCACAGAAATTATAACTTGCTGACTTTGTCAAATACTGCATACCACAACAGGGCAATGACTCAAGATTGTTACAATCAAGAGGCAAGGGGTCTCATCAAGAGCCAGCTTGCTCAGCAAAGTTATAAATCGAGTGAATGACTGTGTCATAGATTGGCTATCAAACCAAGACATTGTTCTTTAAGAATAAAAAGAAAATCAAAACAATAAGTGTGGATGTGGATTCGTCTTTAAGAGTTGTAGGTTTCTTTAAATAGGATACAGGATCATTGCTGGGTAACAGGTAACCCTGTCGAGGCTATAAACGCCTGCTGGCAGTAGAGGCTCTACCTACGACAAATTAGCATATTTAAATCTGGTTTGCAGAGAAGACTTTGTTTTATCTTTACAGAACAAGTAATGACTAATGTAAATACAAGGACTAACTTGAGGGAGCAAATAATCAAAGTTGAAAATAGCTTAAACAAAATGTCATTGACAGGTTAGAACATAATGTACTTTATCTTTCCATAATAAAGTTTAATTTTCTGAAAAAATTTCCTGTTTTGGAAGTTGAAAAAATTCAATAGAAACAAAGAGATAACTGGTTCTTCCAAGTGAATCACCAATTGTTGTGGCCACCAACAACCCCCCTTCTTATGAAGTGTTATTGCTAATACTAAATAAGTGAGGACCCTTAGTAAAAAATTAACAAAAGAAATCAATTAGTGTTATATTTCCTTTTAGATGAAACTTACAACATCATGGACTTAGGAAAATACCTTTGAAGAATTTAAAAAGCTTAAGTTTCATGATGAAGAAAGTAAATTCACTTCTTAAGAGAGATCGCATCGTTGAAAGAATGATAGGATACCTTCTAAATGAGTCAAAATGATAAAAAACGCGAGATGCGACGTGAAACTCCATCGCATCGCATGCATTAATAAACACTCACATTGAAAAACCTAAAAAAATCGCCAATATGCGATATCACATATCACACATCACAAAAATCGTATAAATTACACATAATGACTATAACGATTAAGCGATTTGCGATCTTGCGATATTGCGATATTACGACCAAGAGATATTGCGATCTGTGATATTGCGACCAAGTAACCTTGCGATAGAACAGCACGTTGAGATTGCGATAATGTGATGCAGCGATCTGCGATATCGCAAAGCAAAATCGCAAGACCTCTCCATCGCAATTGGTTCTGGCTCATTATTCGAGAAAAAAAAAATAATAAATAAAAAAATAAAATAAAATAAAATAAATTAGGCCAAGAACTGGTCATGCACTTTAATGCGAATTAATGAGTTGTTTCCAGTTGTTAATGAAGTATGGTGTTGTGTTTTTCGAAGAACTAGTTCACGTAAGGTGGCGTGTTTCGCATATCTTCGGCATTTAAAAGTTTTCTTGTCATTATTTTTATCATTACTTCCACCTCATTTGTAAAACTGCGGGAATGAAGGACAAAGTGTTATACAAGGCAGTATGCAGGGAACTATGAGGAGGAAAGGCAGTACTCCAATGTCCATTTGGAAAGGCACACCTAATCTACTTAAGGAAGAGAAAGGGCCGCAGAACTCTTCTGAGGCATCCATCATAGATCTCTCATATATAGCCATGGTTGAATGGGTACTGAACGATGTTGATACCAAAAACAAACAGTTTAATGCTCAGGATCAAGAGCTCACGGAATCACTATTTTTACAAATTTTGAGCTTTATACCCGATAACAGAAAAAGGCGCAAAAGGCGAAAAACGCATCAGGGAAGCTCGGATCAAGAAACAGAGGCAGTTTCCGATGTGCGATTATCTCTTAGCGCTAATCGCGCATCGCTAAGAAAACTTGCTCGAAAAGGAAGGCTTCTAATTACCCAGTCACCTGCAAGCCCAGAAAATTGCAAAAAAGCAATGATAGAAACAAACTAGAAACAGAAAGCTAAAGAAAAAGCAGAAGCAATCCAAGGGTTAACCAAGTTGAAAATGGGATTATTACCAGGCATACATGGTAAAGCCACTTAGTCATTGGATGACTCTCAAGTGTGTCATCGATTTTGCTGAGAAGACAGTGCCAGCTCTTGCCGATTCTGTTTGCTTAACTCAACCAAAGGCGGAAGACAATCAGCCGACTCTACTCAGGCAAATACTTAATGCTTGCGACGTTAAGGAGCAAATATAGAAATAGTTAGATATTAGATTTAATTTTAGAAATATTTTTTCTTAGAAAAAGGACGGTCATTTAAACTAAATCCTGAATTTCTTTAAATAAGTTATTTAGTTAGTAGTATTTAAACCCTTCTCATGCATTTAGAGAAGGGTCCGGAAATTTATCAAAAACTTGTCCTCAGAACATGCACTTTTGCACCCTTCGAGGAGGTTTTGATGAATGAATGGAACAGGGTTTATTTGATATTTGCATTTGATATCTGCTACTGATGTTGCACTTCTGTACTCTTAGTGGATGTTAAATCAAGGAGAGATAAATTAATTGTCGCTTGAAGCTCATGAGCAGGACTAGTTATAAATGGTACTTTTATCTCTTAACCATTTCTACTTATGCGTTAAAGTGATATTCAGTTTTTAGTTGTTTATATATTACAGCGTGAATGCCTGAGTTATCATTTGGCACTTTTGTACGGTGATAACTATTTATTTATGCTTAGTGTATGAATAGCTCATTTATGCGATAGGTTTTCACAACTATTTCGTCTAACTTCTTATACGAAGTAGTTCATCTTTATTGAATTCTTTTCTTATAATAGCTTAATGATCTTTATTACCAGTTATTGTTTCAAATCTTTTTAGATCGCATAGAAGAAAGATCACACCCCGGGTTAGCATAAATTTTGATGTTTTTCTGTTTATTAGAATACAATATCATAGCATTAGATTAGAATTAGGATAGAAGTATTCCATTTAGAACATAAATACCCATCTTTCTCACATGCACACACTAAATTGGGAAATTAGTCCCATATCCCCAGTAGGACCCGCTATACCAAAAGGATAAGGAGCTGCCAACCAAGGTCCAGACCGGGCAGGTATCCACCTTGTTGTAGACCCTATTTTCGGGGCCTTCAACAAGTCCCAACACTGCTTCTTTTCCCCTGCATTTACCGGCACATATACATTAAAGAGACTAAAGGTCTCCCTTGTCTCTCGGCTTATGAATTGCATAAGTTGTCAGTGAGTGTTCTGCTTTCCATTGACCAATTCCAACTTGGCTTCATTCCAGAGTCCTCCCAGCCCTCCCGATGCACCTCAGGCTGAGACAACCTGCCCTCCACTTTTTCTCCAAATATTCCTGCTTACTTGGAGGAAGCTCTTCTCCTCCAACTTAGTCTCCTGGATTAGTAGGATATCTGGGGTTTCTATCATAATCAAACTTTGTATTTCTTCCTCTTTTTTCTTGCTCCCCAACCCCCTGCAATTCCAGGGGACAATATTCATTATTTACCTTTCTGAGATAGGGTGGCCCCTTTGGGCCCCTGTCCATGACTTCTTGTGATCTTTGGTGTTTTTGCTAGCAGCTTCTCCAATGTTGGTTGACTGCCTTGGAGTTTGTCTTTATATGTTTCTTGCTCTCTTTTTTCCGATTCAGACTTCCTTCCTCTTGTTGATTTGCGGGAAAATGTTTGGGAATCACCTATTTCTCCTTCCTCCTCAGATTATTCTGAATCTTGATCTTTCTCTTCAATATTTGTGGCCTTTCCCTTAGGGCTTATTGCTACACTCTCGCCTCACCTGGAGTTTTTGAGGATCTCTTTCTCGTTTGCCTCCTTCTGTTGTTGTTCTGTTTCTTGCATTTCAATTGAGGCTGAGGAGAGGGGGGCGAACGCATTATCTTCTGCTTGTGGATGTTGTCCTTGACCACTAGAAGAAGGCTAATGCCCTTTCCCTTTTGAAGCTCTGGGAGGGTTTGAGGGTTTTGGGTTAGCCCTAGCTCTTTTGACCTGCTTCCATCCTTCTTCCTTTCCTTGCGTCGCCTCTTCATTTTTGGAACAGTTCTTGGCAAAATGTATGTATTCCTGACACTTGCGGCACTTGAAGGGAAGCTGCTCGTAATCAAGTTTTTGCACATGAGTCCAGCTTCCTACATTTATCTTTATAGCCTCCGGCAGCCCCACTTCTAAATCCACTTCGACACAGATCCTAGTGAAATCATATTGATCCTTGGTACTTGCATGATCTATGAATTTGCCTAGCGTGTTTCCTATATGTTGAAGGGAATCCCAGTTCCAACAATGTACAGGAAGGTTCGAAAGCCTTACCCACACTGCAACTACCAACGGAACATCTTCAGCTGGATCAAAATCGAGAGTCCATCTGTTCAAATAGAGACCTTGAGGGCCCATAAAATAGGGCCCATTCCTGAAGATTAGATCCTTGTCTTCTTTTGAAATAAACTCGAACAGGAAATAGCCTCGCCTTAGAAAATATGAGGTTACACTTCTTGATTAACGGTCTCCAGTTCCTGTAGATCCATGCTTTCGTGGCTTTGAGGGAAGGCCATAGGCCAGTGAACTGTCCTACTAGGGCCCTCTCAGCCAATAACAGAGCTACCTTGATCGACCCCTCTGAAGGAAGGGAGACTTCCGTATATTTTCCAGCTTTTTAACAAACTTCGAAGCATTCAGCTTCTTCTTGGTTGGCATCGAAGCCAGAAGAGTCTTGAACGCGACATCTTCAGCCTTGGGGGAGGACGGAACACTGATGGGAGGAGTGTGGGACGATCCCAGCTCATCCATGGCAGTGGGCGCACAGCCCTAGCGTGGCCAACCAGTTCGTGAGAGCACGCAGCAGTTGCAGACCTCGGGGAGGCGGAAACAATAAAAGGTGAGCGGGCTTGGCCCAGGAAACAAGTAACACCTGCAACTAGACAACGCCCTCGCTCAGGTTTGAGCACAAGACCTGACCGTCTTTACAAGTCCGACTTTACCCACCAGCCGCCTCCGCCGACCTTGTTTAATTAAATAATATTATTATGTTATGATCCTGGTATTAAACCTACTATTGCTTGTATTACACCTACTATCACTGGTATTATATTTATTTATTATAATATATAATATATTATTTCTTAATCTTGATATGGATCACAGAAGCCCTCAACTCAACAATTGATTTTTTTGTCATGTCTTTTTTTTGTTTATGTTTTATTACTTGTTATTATTTTTTATTTTTATTTTTTTCATATTAGAATTTTTGTTTTTCTTTTGTATTTTGTGTTTTGTTTTTTTCCAATATTTGAATTTTGCATTTCTATATATTTTTATGTTTCATTTTTTTGTCATGTTTTTTATGTTTTGTTACTCATTATTATTTTTTGATTGTTTTTTTCAATATTTGAATTTTTGCATTTCTATATTTTTATATTTTGATGTTTTTTTGTCATGGTTTTTACGTTTTATTACTTACTATTTTTTTATTTATTTTTTTTAATATTTGAATTTTTGTTTTCTTTTGTATTTTTTGTGTTTTTTAATTGTTTATTTCAATATTTGAATTTTTGCACATGTTTTTTATGTTTTATTACTTGTTATTATTTTTTATTTTTTTTCAATATTTTTTTTTGGAGTTGTCTTTAAAGAGACTTTTTGGAAACTTTTTCGGTGGGTTTTTCCGGTCAAAATCCGACAGCAATTTATTGGAATCGCAAATTTGATAGCTAATTTCTGCACAATCAAAGCGTCCCAGGGGTTTTTCAGGGTGTTGAATCCAAATATGCAGTTAAAAAACCATTTTAAGTAATCCAAATCAAGATTTAACCTCAATTTTTTCCGCCGGATTCCGTCACCGTAATCTCCAAAAAGTCGCACTAAAGAAAACTCCTTTTTTTTTCTTTTGTATTTTTGTGTTTTTTTATTGTTTTTTTCAATATTTGAATTTTTTTTCTTGTGTATCTTTCATATATATATATATAAAGAGAGAGAGAGAGAGAGAGAATTGTAGGGTCCATGTCGATGTTTGTCTAGCAACTTGATCCCATTATGTGCAATTTGATAGTTGATTTTAATTTTTTCTTTATAATGAATATAGTCTGCCCCACAATGTGTTAATTTCATGGTCTGTCTTTAAGATTTCATTACAATGGGTTGAGCTCACCTACATTGCATGTCAATTTGATAGTTGATTTTTAAATTTTTTTCACACTATATCAAGTTGTGTTAGGCTAAAATTTCAAAATTGCTATACATTTAGCATTTAAAAAAAAATTACTCTTGGTATAATAACTCTTTCATTCAGGTGTTCATTTTTTAAGTTTTTATAGTCATAAAGCTTTTCCATAATGTCATGCTTAAAATATTTTGAAAATTTAAGATTGTTTTGTAGTCATAATCTGTGGTTTTAATTCCATGGTTGAAAATTTGTCAAGATTTTTAATGTTTTTCTAAGTCATGATATTTTATCTTTAATGTTATGGCTGAAAACAATTATAAATCTTTTTTCTTAGCACCATGCTTGAAAATAGTTGGAATTTTAAGGCTTTTCAAATAAGTGATATTTTAAATTTAATGTCATGCTTAAAAATCATTGGAATTTTAAGGATTTTCAAAGACGTGATATTTTATCATTAATGTCATGCTTGAAAATCATTGGAAATTTAAAGTTTTACAGAGTCATGATATTTTGTTTTTAACGTCATTACTAAAAAGTGTTGAAAATGTAACTTGGAAAAAAAAAAGCAAAACAAAACAAACAAACAAACAAAACAAAAACATTATTCCGGCATCAGCACTTTCAAGGTGTTTTTTGCATCAAACAAAATGGCTTTTATTGTTTTTTACTATTATTTTTAAAAAATATTGAAAATTTACTCTGTAAAAAAATAACAAAAAAAATAAAAACAAAACTTTATTCTTGCATCAGCACTTTTCAATTTCAAGATGTTTTTCATGTTTTTTTAGATTTTTGGGCTTGAGTACCTGTTTTGAGGTAATAGTTCTCGTTTGATCAGTAACTATGTTTTGTCTGCTTCTATCGAGCAGTGTAAGCACATGGTCGTCATATATAAGTGGTGCACCATTATTTCTATTTGTATAAAATTAATGCTTCGACAATGCATTACTCTCTACTAAGCATAATTAACCGCACCGGTGTGTATAATCTAGTAAGCGCATCATTGTTTTTAAGTTAAAAACTCCACAATGGTGTGTTATGTAGTGTACACATTGGGGCGTTAGTGTATTGGTTTAGCATCGGGTCGTCGTCATAGTATAGCACCAAACTGGGAAAAATGAATTTTACGACCGACATGTTTGTAAATTTAACCCTTTTTCGGTGCTATAGAGTAGTATACACATCGATGTGATTTTGTATGTGGCGGACCGTTATTTTTTTATTTCAAAGAAAAAAAACTGCCACGATGCACCATGTTCTATTAGGCACCAGTGCATTTGTGTATTATAGACACATCGTTAAAGAAACATCTACTAAAACATTTGTCTACCCAACTCTGCTAGTGACCTCCGCTACAAACGGATTTTTGGGCTATTTGAATAGGGGCTTCCGCAAAAACCTTTGTTAGAGGGTGTCATGCGGAAAGAGTTATTTTTGCTGACAAAACTAACCTCCCTAGGAGTCTAAGACTCTCTAGTGACAAACAAGACAATTAAGAGCAATCCTTCTCTAAACATACATCATTCTATGAGAAACCAAGTGTTTTTCGATCTTACCTCAAGTCCAACGCTCGTTGTAGCAGTCCAGCCTCACTGATCCGGATGAGCTCCTCCTTCACTTTGAAACCTGCATACACTAACAATCAAACGATTACATAACACCTGAATATTCCATAAAACAAAGCATATTCAACATATAGACCAAGGAGTATATGAAACAATTCATTAACACAAATCATTGAGAAGAATGGACTTATTTGTATTAAGGAAACAAAAAAGAAACCATTACAACCTGAGCCTTGGTGTTGTGCAAGTTCCTCCCAGGGTCCAGCAAGATTTTCCTCTACTTTGACAAGCTCACCACTTCCAAATGAAACAAGAAAGGATGGTAATCTCTCCTCACAAGCTTCTAAAAGGAAGTCCTAATTCCAGCAGCATCTACCCTTTGGAATGTTCAGCTTTCAACCTCTCCTCCTTTTGCCCAATGCCTGTATTTATAGTGTTCTAGAGGAAGTTATTCAGTTCCAACATCAATGGGATACTCCCTCTTTTGGATGGGGTAGCTCCTCTCTTGATGGGATAAGTTCCTCTATCATAGGGATGCATGAACCTCTGGAGGCGCTCAATACACGTCAAACACTCTTCTAGAAGGCTCTAGAAGTGACCACAAGTAACTTTTTAAAGATGAAACTCGCGCCTTTTGAACCTTTACAGGAGTACGCACCCATCCCTTGACTTACAGAGCGTACAAGTATGCAGGTACAATGAGCTTGGGATGTGTACATGCAGGCAAGGTAGAGAGAACCTGCGTACCCAGAGTTAAACATGATTTTTAATGACTTTCTCTCTTTTTTGAAGTTTGACATGGAGAGCAGAGGTATAAGGCTTGACAAGGAGGATAATATGACTATTGATGGAGCCATATTAACTACAGATAGTCATGGTGACAAATTTCAGTGTAACAGATTGCCCCCTAAAGTGCGAATCATGTAATAGATAAGGGTTTTATATCATCTAGGAAGGGTGAAGTACTTTATAATTTCAAGGATTATCTCGTGGAGAGCCTGGTTAGAACCTGCAATTTTCAACACAAAATACATGTATAAGATTATATCATCGCTGAGGTAGGCATTCCCATACTTAGATCAAAAACTTTAACTAACAGACTAACTACTACTCTGATACAGGAATGATTTCATAGTACATCATAATCGTAGACACAGTATGGATGCAACCATCTGCTTATAATTGGTCTACAATATAATGAATACAAAATTCCTCGCAGCCTGGATGGTGGAAACTAGATCCAGGGTCTTCATCTCTTTCCCGAATGGGTACGATTCTAGCCATGTGAATAAATGAGTCGATGTCGAACATGGTAGAAACCACTTGATTACCAGTCAATGATGTAAACTGTTAACAAGCGTGAGAGAGACCACCAGTAATGTCAATGGTTCTCAAAGTACCCAGCACAATCCATGAGATGTGAATGAATGAATCGGTGTCGAACATTTCATGGAATCCCTCGATCGCAAGTCAATGATGAAAACTGACGTCGAAGGCGAGAAACCTGCCATTGATGCATGCAGACTCCAAGGTACTGACGATTTCTAAGTCAACTCTCTAGATAATGTGCTGATGTCGATAGAAAAGTGACCCGTCGCAGGCAAGCCTACAACACGAAATCATAGTTCAAGTTGAAGAAATGTTGCTGCAAAGACTGACTCAATGATGACACAATGAATGATAGGTATTTTGTGGTTGAATGTTTTGTTTTAGACCTCTTGAAAACATAACAACACAACAGATGGTTTGGTGATAAATGACTCAAAGTCGACTCCCATAACCCGGCTAACGATGTCAAGTGATCTTGGTCAACTGTGAGGTAAAGGATTTCCCAACCCAGGTGAATGAATAAGTGTCGTGTTCAAGAGTAGTAGTAAGGTTTTTCTTGAGACAAAAGGATATCAAATAGGCTCATTCTTCTTATTTTTCCCCCACCATTTCTGGCAAGTACCTCTTGATTTTTTACAAGCTTGAGGAGGATAACATATGCTTGTTTGTAAGCTCATCCTTCGGATGAGTCCAACTTAGTTTTTGATGCGAACCCTAAGAAGGAGTGGTCCGTTCCTGTTTGTAATAGAACAGGTCCTTTACTGTGAAAATTTTAACGAGTCCATTATAGGAGAAACTCGCGTTTTTCATATTTAGAGAGTCTGAAAAACTTAAAAGACTCCAGATTGGACTTTTTCGTAAATTTGTGTCTCCTAAGCCCGAAAAAGTATAAAATAATACCTAGGAGAACCGCTTGATCTTGCGACCAAGGATATTTTCATAGTTAGTGTCTTTGACCTGAAAAGTAAAAAGCGATCAAGGACACGTCGTTTATTTCCAATATCGAATTTGAAACGACAAAAATCTGGCAATCTTTTCTTGTTTTTTCGGTCGGAAAAGGGCTGTAAGAGGACCGTCTTTTAATTCCGTTTTAACGAGTGTAAA
>APFE030331942.1:12830-24949 GCA_000404065.3 Pinus taeda
TACGTCCACGGAGAAACAACTAGTCCTTCCTTTTATATTATCCAGCAAACTGAAGAGATACAACCTACAGCAGGTCCGCTGTAACACCCTCTTCACTCTCAATCTCCTCTCTCTTTCTCACTCAGAATACAGATCTACATAGATGCAATACAATTTACTCATATATAGTGAGGGGTTGCCTTCTAGGGCAAAAAACCCTAAATTAAATATAACTTCTACTGCCAGATATCTGCTTAATGAACAACCCAGATTGACTAGAAATTACTATACTTTTACAAGGCAATTTTACATCAATTTTACTGGACCCCCCTGCAGCGAATATTTTATGGGCGGCGTTACCGCCCCATTTTGAACTGGGGTCCAATGTGGCAATACCTTTGAATACAGAAGATAATCAGGCTCCACACCCAATATTTAGTTTTAAAGGCTCTAGGAGAAGAAGTTCCAGTGTTCAAAAAGTGAAAATATAGCCCAGGTTTCAACTTTCTACAGTGACTCAATTTTAAAGGTGAAAAGTCAGTTTTTCAAAAGATTTGTGGGGCCCATTTATTTTCAAAGAGGAAATTAACTTGCCTATATAAACCAAAAATCCCCAAACTCATTTTATTTGCCTCTTATTTTTCATTGTGCATCGATCTCTCCCTCCCATTGGTGAGAAAAACTCGGGTTTTTAGGCAAAATTAGCAAAAAAAATTTAGGCGCTGCGCTTCCAGAGACTGCGCTGCACTTCTGAGGCCAGCACTGCACTTCTGGACACTGCACTGTGCTTTGGTGCTGCGCTTTTAGAGACTACGTTGTGCTTGTACCAGAGTAGCTCAAAATCACCTAGAACTCACCCAAATCAGAATTTTAAGCTTGCAAATTTTTTTCTTGCAAACCTAGACTTATCTACAAGTAAGTACATCATATTACTCTAATTTTTATTTTGAAATATCAATTTAAAGCTAAGGATTTCCTCATTAGGGTTTCTAGTGAATTTGTCATGAAATGATAATAGGGTTGATGATGGTCATCCAATTTTCACAAGTTTAAACATGTAAAACCTCAACCTACACCTCTACACATGTTTAATATACTTCACGAACCACTGAACCAACTACAAAACACTAAATTACTCCACCAAAAATGAAACCCTAGCTCATTCTTATGTGATTTGGACAGTTTTCCTAGAAACCCAATTTTTCCTTTTTTTACAAATACACCATTCCTTCACTTCACCTCCTTTCATCTTATTAACTTGTTCATGTTTCATGTCCACCTCCTAGAAATTCTCCTTGCCATTTTTTCCACTCCACATACCCATTAATTCATTTTTCACTCATCCCCCACTGCCTTTTCTCATTTCCCTGCTACTAGGGTTTCTGTCATGATGGAAGGAGACTCTTCACCACAAGGGAGGAAAATTTCTGAGATATGAACCATCCAACTGCAATGAGATCAACTCATCACCCTTTATCAAACAATGTTGTGAAAATGTGAATTGTCTAGATTTTTGCAAAAGGGTGTGTGAAGTAGGATTCCATGAGCAGTTTACAGAATGGGTTGCTACTCATTTGAAAGGTGAACGTGCCATTACTGTTGGTGTTGAGTTCACATTTTGAGTGGCTTCTATTTCACTTTCTATAGGGATACCAGATCATTGTGAATGCTGGTTCAAGTGGATGAACGTAGATCTTGTACATTATAGATCTTTCTTGAAAACACCATACAGGGAAACCCATACTCAAATCATGCCTTTCAGATACCTATTGGAGAAATATGCTCCATTGATGAAAGTTATCATGAAATTATTCACATGTGAAGGAAGTTTCTCTAGACTATATGCCTATCACATCTGGCTTCTAATGCACTTTATAGCTCAGAAACCTCTTCACATGTGCAGCTGTCTATGCAGGAGACTTTCCAAGATGTCAGAGAAGGTACTGGTGAAGATCAAAGAACATTATCCTAGAATTTTTCATCATAGTTTGATCAAGATTGTAGTGCTTCATCAACTTGCAAAGAAGGAATATGACATGGGAATCTTTCTTGGAGACAACATTGAAATGGCCTTCTAACATTCCAACACAACAAATGGAAATTGATTCTTCATGAAAATCAATGGAAATGCCTAAATAACCTAAACCTAATGTGACTAGGATGTACAAAATATGAAAGAGGCTTGTGTTTGCTTCTCATGTGAGAAAGGGGCCAAGCCTTCTACATCAAAAAAATAGGGACCACCAGTGCAGGATAAGGACTTGGTTGAGCATGAATTTGAGTTGGTTGACTTAAAAACAGAAAATGAGACCTCAAACATGCAACAGATAATCAGAGACAAATATTATTAGATCAAGGAAGTTACAGTCAACATGGAGAGAGCAAGGTTTATCATTTCATTCCTAGAACAAGAAAATAGTCAACTGAAGGCAAAACAATTGATTATGGAAAATGAGCAAAATAAACTATTGGAATAAGAAAGCAAGGGAAAAGAAGTCATGGAGACTAATGAGCCTAAAGTAACAAAAGGAAAAGGTAAGAGAAAGAGGCCAAGAACCAAAGTTCTTAAAACGACATTAAAGGAAGAAGAAAAACACTTCTTACTGGATGAGGAATCGGAGCTAGAAGACAAAATTTCCTTAGAAGTAAATCAAGACAAAGAGTACTGGTTAGACAAGATCAATGACCATTCGGAGAAGCTTCTAGACAAGGCTAATAGAGACAATCAACTGCTAAGGCACATGGCACATCATTACCAGGCTAAGAACATGATTTGCAATGTTAAGGTCAAGCAGCTTGAAAACAAGCTCAAAGAAGCCCTAAAGGACCAAAATGATAAAGGAAACTTGGAGATTCTTGCTGAAGCATCGATGAGGGCTTAATATGCCTCATTTCATAGCTCTTGACCAATTTTGAGGAAATTTTGATCATTTTTTGTTTTTTGAAAATTTTAGTGTCTTATGCAGAAATTTAGCCAGTCCTAGAGGCGTTGCTCTTTTTACTTAGGCATTCAAATCAAGAATGGATTCAATTTTTGGAAATAACTTGGCATCCTCTCAAAAACCGTTTCTTCATATTTTCTTGAGGAGGCCTAAATTTTGAGAAAAATGGGAAAAAGTGGTAAAAAATCAGCTTTCTGGACCTCTTTTTGACAGGCGTTGCGCTTCTAGAGTGACTTTGGGAGATTGGATTTTGAAGGCCTTCCCATGGATCATTTTAAAAAATTCAAGGTTTTCTGGAAACTATGCTTGAAAATATAGTTGACCGTTCTTTCAGATATTCATTTGGACCTCTAGAAGGCACCATAAAGTGGGCTCAAAGTCGGCATTGCACTTCTACAATTTCCTGTGTTTTTTATTTAAAATTTCACTATGTAGATTTCCTAGTTTTCAGTTTGACTCGGTCAAAGTAAAAAAAAATTAGTTTAATTAAACTTGGTTCAAATTTAGATGATTCAGGCATGAATAAATTCACATGATAGGTTTTTATTTTATGTTTAATAGGCCTCATTGAGGAAGTATAGTCCAAAACAAAGTCTACAAGCAGTGCTTGTATTTGACCTTCTCACTCTCACCTGTTGGTTGAGAGAATGTTGCAATCAGTTCCACCACCTAGAAATTTGAATCCTCAAGCTGGGGAAGTGGTTCAATAGAGTCTATATTTACTATTTCTCATTCAAAGAGAAGGGTTGGAATTTTGAGAGGAGGCTTAGATGTTATGATCTTTTTAGTTAATACAGGAGTAGTTGCAACTATTTTTCAGGAACTCTAGTTCTGTGAGTGTATGGTGTTTGTTCAATCTTCCTATCAGTTTATAATGGATAAATTATCTTTTTGCACATGCTTTTTATTCTATATATGAGTTACTGGCAGTTAAATAGACATGATTCTTGTTTTCAAGCTCTATTTATGTGGCGTTCATAGTTGTGTTTATTTGTTTTAAAAGCTAATGAACTCATACTTGTAACTTACATATGCTCATTAGTATCTTCAAAATTTTATAATCTATACTAAATTGAAAGTATTTCAAATACACCATAGACTTCAGATGCCTAGCTCCTTTCTATATTTGTGTTTTCATTCCTAAATCCTAGACCTAATCACAGGCTCTAAACCCTAGTCCAGCAAACCCTAAAATCTCAAATTCACAAACACACAAACAAACATACATATCTATCCTAAAAAAAATGTTTTTTAAAGCTATTCATTGATAAAAACTTTAAGAGATCCCTCTTGGGCTCAATAGGGCTAGCTACTGAGCTGAAAGTGGTTTGAGGTTACCTCTTTCGATCTCCTCCTCAGCCTAGGAAATTGTAGAGGATAACAAACCCCATTCATCCATATTCTATTCAAGGAAGTAACATTCACTCCCTATCCCCTACCCTTGGTAATTCCTCACCTCCTAGGCCTGAACATGAAATATTGTACCATCAAATTCAGGCTCTCTGTCCCATCACCCGTCAATTTGAAAAATTTATTGGATTGATTCTGGGAGTGTTTGCTCTTGCATATTCTGAAAAGAAGAACAAAACTACCCCCCAGGAATAGTAGTTACATTTGTTGAAGAAGTGATTCTTATCACTCTTGAAAGGCTTGTAGAAGTTGTGGATAAGGAAGAATAACCTCTTCTTTTTCAAGGAGAAGAAGAAGGACACCCCTTTCTATGAGGTTTAAGTTCTAGTGGAGGAGGCAGAGGGGAAGGAAACAGAGGAGGAGGAGAAGAGGAGGAGGAACCAACAGATTCAGATTCAGAAGAGGAAAAAAATGAAGAAGACAACATGGTAGACCAAAATCTGGATTGGATGACTCAGGGCCCATTGGCACTTCCAGGGGTCCTTCACAAGATGTCAAGACACGCTGAGAAGTGCTTAACAAAATATGACCCTGCGAGATAGTGAAGGAAGAAGATCACTTATAAAATTTCTACCTACATCTACAGACGTTGGAGGTATGTTATGATGACATTTCATGTAGACTATTTCCATGTACCTTGGATGGTAGAGTAGTTTTATGGTACCATAGCCTTCCTCCAAACTCCATCCAGAATTGGAGGGCATTCAAAAAGATATTTCTTGAGAAACTTGATGAAGACAAGACTCCTGCCATGTTATTGAAGGAGTTGGGTAGTCTCAAGATGAAGCAGAAGGAAAAGGTTAAAGATTTCAATAATAGGTTTAACCGTATTTTGAACAAGTTCTTGGATGATACAAAACCTCATGACTCCATCACTATTGACTACTTCTACCTTGCTAACAAGTATTGTGCATTTTGTCAGGCGAGCTGCGAAACCAACTTTAGCAGAAACTATGAAGATGTTATTTCCATAGAGAAGGACCTACACATTATTTGTTGGATTGAGGGGGCCTAACGTAAGTTCAACATAATTAGCCAAAAAGATCCCTACACTACTTGCCCTTTCGGCATCACCTTGCGGAGCGCGGACCGAAGTCTAACCTGAAGCAGTATGGGAGGTGCTGGAACCAAGTTTCCACACCCTGAGATGGTTGTGATGTCATTTGATGCCCTTTATCCCTGACTTCGCGTAGGTCGCTTCACTCTAGGGCTTGCAAGACGAGACCTTTATCTTGTCCTTCAATACCTCCGCAAAAGGGTATGATCGACCTTCACACAGCCCTATCCTGCTACTCAGGTACTTTTGTGCTGCTATGGCAGCATGCCGTGTAGATTCCCCAATTAGTCTAAGTGATTTTCTTATCTTATCAAATAATAAAAGTTAACACAGTGTAAACATATATACTTGATTGCATTCAATTCTCCATTTTATTCGTATTCATTCGCATCATATAAGCATAATAAAGGAAATTCATACATAACATATCAAGATGCAATAACAGAACAAAGGCACAAAAATTGTAGAATATCTTTCTTTATTAATATCTTCTAAGTGTTTATAGACTCTGCCCACCCTATGCACACACCCGCAGGGGACCGTGCACTCAGTTGCAGACTTCTACCCTAGGCCTTTGCACACTCAGCTGCAGAGCCTTTTCCTATGCTACAACCTAAGACTTAGACTTCTTATTTCAGAGATACCACTCTCTTACATTATTCATCATCCTATATCTCCAAAACTACTTAGAGCTTAGCTCCTTTTATAAAATCCCATGGTCCATGGACCATGGGTAGATCTCTTACAACTAACTTTACTTTTCAAAACTAAGGGCAAAATACCCTTTATGACACCTAACACCTTCGCGTTCTGTGACCACAAAATGCAGAGATTTTACCATTTTATTACAAAATTTAACTCAAACATGGGCTTTTAGCCCCAAAAGTGCCCTTGGGGATCCCGCTCCCAACATGACCCCAGCACAAACATCATGACTCGCCCTCGAGTCACTTGGTAGGCACGAAGCCCATCCAGCTCAACCTGTATGACCGCTACCTCAGCTGTGCATTGAGTTTCCGTTTGCTTCGCATCTTCCACTGTCTTCGTGGTCACTGCTCCTGTGCTATTAGCCTGAAGCTTTTGTTACATCACTTGCAAAGTCGCAAGATTGCCTTAAATATTTCCTGTGGCTACGTAAGCTTCCTCCATCCATGGCTTTAGTCATGCCTTCATGACTACTTCCTTATGTAGCGCTGCGTCCACCTGTCCCATCAGCTGCTTAACCTCCTACAGCTTGGCTAGCCTCTGTGTCAGCGTGATGGTTCACGTCATGCTCTTAACTTCATCATAGGGATGTTGTAGCTTGCGTGCTTCCGTCTCTAGCCTATGTACATTTGGGTCCTCCTAAAAACTTGTCAAGACCTCAATGATTGCTTGAATAAATGCGTACAGTCAGCTACTGCACTTTCCACCGCCGCGACTGCTTCTATGATAGCAGCCGCCTGCTATTCCTTTACCTCCGACACCCATATGTCCAATTTATGGATGTGTACCTCGAATGGCTCTTCCTTAGGAATGGCCAACTCTGGGACCGTTCTGCATGCCTCCTCAATGACCTACATGATCTTCTTTCTTTGGTTGGTAGCCTCGGTCTCAGCGGCAATGGTAGCATTTCTCTATTGGGCCATCTGTTCATTGTTGATTTGCTATTCACTGATCACCTGGAGGGTGTAGTGCCCCTCATTTATGCAATTACTCCATCTTACAAGAGGTGGAGTGCTTTGCGTGGAAGCGTTGCCATGTTCAACCCAACTCCCTTCAAGGCATTGATAGTGGGCCTGTTAGCCTCATTGTTCGTGGTCAGTGCTCTATCTGGTATCATGGCACTGGAAGCCTTCGTATGCAGCATATCAGCAACCTCTGAAGTGCCGATGGCCAAGCTGGTAGACATCGTACCAGCCTATGATGCATGGGTCTACAACTCTTGTAACTCGGTTTGGATAATCCCTAGTATGATCTACTGCTGTTGTTCAAATTTCTGTAGGGCCTCCGTGGTGACATCTATGATTGTGTCACTGATATCATTTAATTCACTCTCCATCAATGTGACAGGTTCCAACAAGGTCTTGGTCGCCTTGGATTTCTTTATGGACCCTCCCTTCTCTAGCTCTCTTGGGCACTTAATGCGGGCGAACGTCTCCTGAGGGTCTATGCCGTGCTGTTCTATTTCTTCCTCTTCTATCTCAGGAAAAGGTGACCGCGTGCCTTTGTCAGAGCCACACTCTGTTCTACTTGTCTGCTTACTTGCCTACTTTTCTGCCTATTCCGCCTAGGCCTTCTCAGCGGCCTCCTTTTTCCTTTTCTCGACCAGCTGCACCATCTTCAGATTGGCCTCCTCCTTCTTCTTCTGGGAGGCGGACTTGTTTCCACCCACCGCCAAGTCCATGGTAGTGTGCCACTCTGTTAGCCATTGATCAAGCACCGCATAGATGGCATCATCCGTGGCTAGATACGGTAAGTCATACCACTTCTACGTAGGGTCCTTCTGTGCCCTAATTGATACTCGATGGAAATCATCTTTGAACTCGGCATAGCTCTGTAGATTAGCATACACCGTGGGTGACAATTGCAGCTTGTGATTAATGGCCATCCTGATATTCATTTCCATCAAGATCTAGAAGATCTTGTTGTCTCAAACTTGCTGCGCGTCCTTGGTCGCCCCCTGTTTAATATGTCGCAAAAGCACCTTTTAAAAGTAAAATATAAACAAATTCAGAATTTATTTACCCAAAAAACTTATAAAAAGGACTTTTTACCATTCATTTTTACCATTTGAGATTTGGTTGAGAAAAAAGGGATTTTGACCAAAAACTTCCCGCGAAGATTTCGGAAAATCCGTCCGTCGGAATTGAAAGCCGTCTCCTCCAGGTAATCCACATGTGAAGGGCCAACTGACCAGGGCCAAAAACAGACAGCTAAAGACCTTTGGTTATGGGGCTATAGTTGTGAGTTTTGGCTTGGAGAGGGTTCCGATGCTAATCCCACAACGGCTTACCGTTGGAGCTGGGATTCCTCGAGAGCCCAAACTTATGTGATGGGTTATAGTTATGGCCCGTCATCCTGATGAGGGGACCAAGGTCATTCGGTTCAAACCTGAGTATTTCCAATGGTTGGAAAATTAGGTTTTTGCTATTCAGGACTTCCCTTATGCTGGGGTTGATTTTCATGGAGACCCAGACATGGTTCTTTCGCCAGGAGAGCAATGGGATGATGTAGGTAAAATCATTTTCAAAATTTTTCCTAATTTAATTTTTAGTTGTTTTTATATCATCCCAAAACTGATAGTAAAAAGTTTCAAATGCAGATGTGGGCCCACGGTGACCAGTCGCTCTTCGGCCTTATGAGAGGAAACAACCAGTTGCACCGGCTCCAGCCCCACAGGATGAATCAACAGAGACCTTAGCTGAGCTGGAGAGTCATTTAGAGCGCCTGACAGGGGACATGCCCGAGACTAGTATAGATGACATCCCTCGTCGACTTCAGCTTTATGTGATTGGAGTCCCAGGACCCTTTAGGAGGTTCCTTTGTAAGGTGGCTCGTGCAGTGGTTTCGTACCAAGATCATCACCAATGATGGGATGATCGCCTATTGTACTCACATGTGACATTTTTGCTTTTTTGTACTTATCATTTTTTCCGATCATAAGGTGTTTTTCAACCTATGATCGAGGACAATGTATTATTTTGACACACTCCTATATATATGATATCATTATTACCAGCTTGTCTTGTTAAACATGTTATGGAATGTTTTTAAATTTACTTGTATGATTATTACACATGTCTACTTAACATTTGAGAAGCAATTGCATCTGCTAATGTATTAAAAGATCTTGGAATATGCTGATATTCAATATAGTCAAATTCACGTTCCAAGAGACGCACTCTAAAAAATAATCTTAATAAAACTGGATTTCTAATGGTGTATACTCTATTAAGCTGTAATACAACGAGTTCAGAATCTAACCTCACTATCAAACTCCGAATCCTAAATGAAATAGATTCAGATAATAACTCAATCACTGCACTATACTCTGCAATTTTGTTTGTTGTTTGACCGAGGCTCACCCCATGCATAGATACTAACTCGTCAGAGGGTGAATAGATAACCCAAGCTGCGGAAGAAATATTCTGTGTACTACGACAAGTGCCATCAACGAAACCAATGTATGTTTGGAGAGGCGTCGACATCTGCGGCATCAAACGTAAAACCAAGATAAGCAGGAATAACGACGAAAAACTCACTCTCTAAGCTAAGCACACTTTTAAATCTAGAACACACCAGCTAGAAGGAAAAAATAACCTAACGAAAAAATATTCACACTCGTTTTAAGCATAATACCTCTTCAGGTAAAGACCATTTTTGGTTTTACCTAAAGAGACCCCGTAAAAGTCTACCAATTCATAGGCCCCTTTTGCTAGCTTTCGCTTGACAACATAGGGACCATGCCACATAGGCACGAATTTTCTAGTGCCTAATTTATCATTTGCTTGATCGTACAATAAGACTACATCTCCTTCCGAAAATTTTCGAGGGGTCACATTTTGATCATACTGAGCTTTAATACGTTTGGCATGAGATTCGATCGCTAATGCAGCATCGTGGCGATTCTCATCTAGCTGAGCCAAGTATAACAAACATCTTTCCTCTTCGGAAGTAGCTGGAAGTAATTCGATGCCCATTCGCAATGACGAGATTTCACACTCAATAGGTAACACAGCTTCCAAACCATAAACTAGTTGGAAAGGAGTGAACCTTGTTGACGTTTTGACTGAAGTTCGGTACGCCCACAACGCTGAAAATAACATGTTGTGCCAGTTTGACCAATGAATCCCAATGATTCGTTGGATCATGATGACGAAAAATTTGTTGATGGCTTCAACCAGGCCATTAGCTTGTGGATAATAAGGAGTTGAAATTTCGTGACGCAAGCCAAGTTGGTCTGTAAGTTCTGTCATCATAAAGTTTCGAAAACGATGCCCATGGTCAGTGATAATCACTTGTGGAACACCAAACCTAGCAATTATATGATTGGATACGAAAATTGCAGCTGTTTTGCCGTCTGCCTCAAATGTAGGCATTGCCTCGGCCCACTTAGTAAAATAATCTACTGTAAGGATAATATACGCATGCCCCCTGGCCGAGTGAGGGTTACATGTAATAAAATCGATACCCCATTTGGAAAAAGGACCAACGACAATTATAGGGTGAAGAGGAGCAGGTGGAGCGCGCATCTTTCGATCAAAAAATTGGCAATTGTGGCATTTTCAGACTGCAGTAATACAATCTTTAAACAAAGACGGCCATAAATAGCTAGCGCACAATATCTTTTGGGCAGTGGCATACCCAAACATATGACCGCCACATGCTCCAGAGTGACAGTCATTTAAGACCCTTTCGACTTCCTCATGAGTCAAACAACGTCGGAAAATAGAGTCCGCCCCACGACGATAAAGAGTATCTCCAATAATTTTGAATTGTTGGGATCAGAATCGGATTTTTCGACGGTCTGATCGTGAAATATCTGGCCGAAAGGTTTGGGTTTGGAGATAAGTGATGATATCTCCATACCATTGATCTAAAGTGCCGATTAGAAACAAGGATTCGTCCGCAATGGGCTCCTCCGCCATAGTTTCCGTATCAACACGCGGGAAGTCACACATTAGTTTCGCAAAAACTAAAGATTTCTTTGACTTGGACTTTTCAAATTCTAAGTCAAACTCCTGCAAGATGACAATCCATTTGGAGTACTTGCCCCCCAACAACTGCTTGGTCAAAATATAGATCATAGGGTTGCAATCAGAAATAACCGTAGTTTTGCGTAATAAAATGTAATGACAAAAACGTTGGACAGCTTGAACAGCTACCAATGCCAATTTCTCCACATGTGAGTATTTTAGCTCAGTTGGATTTAACGTTTGACTAAGGTAATATATCACATGTTCCGTACTGAATTCATCTTCTTAAACTAGCACCGTTCCAATGGTGGAATAGGAAGGGGCGAGATACAAGAAGTAGTCCTGGTTTTAGTTGGGAGGATGCAACAGCGGTGCATGGGTCAACGCATGTTTTAACGCATTGAAAGATTTCTCAGCTATCTCATCCCAAAAGAAGAAGTATTTTGTTTCAACAACCGGGTAAAACCCTTTGTGATCTCGGCATAGTTAGGGATAAATCGACGTAAAAATTTTGCTTTCCCTTGCAAACTTTGGAGTTGGCGAAGACTCGAAGGAGGAGGCAATTTGATGATAGCTTCGACCTTCGAAGGATCGATGCGAATGTTGGCTTTCAAAACTACAAATCCTAGTAATCGACCCGTTTCAATACAGAACACACACTTGTGGGGATTCAACCGAATTCGATAATGCCTACACCTCATAAAGATTGCTCGTAAATGGACGAGGTGATTAGCTCGATGTAATGAATGAGCAGGCAAATCATCGAGATAGGGTTGCACAATGTGTTTTATATCATGAAAAGCGTAAGACATGGCCCGTTGAAAAGTTGCATCAGCGTTCTTAAGGCGAAAAGGTAATTTGCAATAAGCAAATGTCCCCCACGGACAAATGAATGCCGTTTTTGGTTAATCGGCAGGCAGAATATTGATTTGATTATATCCGGAAAAGCCATCCATAAAGGAGAAAATTTCACTGCCGGCACAATCATCAATAATTTGATCGATATAGGGAGTAGGGTAATTGTCTTTTGGACATGCTCGATTAATGTCCCTA
>APFE030331945.1:0-16221 GCA_000404065.3 Pinus taeda
GGTAATTTTGGGTAAAATTAGAAGTGAAACAAAAAGTTGGGGTTTGAATTTCATTTGTAGTAGTAGGTTACATGAAATTTCTATCGAAATGTTTTGTTGTCACCCAACATAGAATAATGTTTGGATGGAAAGGTTTGTTATGGGTGGTATGTTTTTTAGCCCATCAACTCACTAGATTCTTTGTTTATTCATGGTATTTGCTGTTATCAAATTTCCTCTTCCAAGGGGTTGATACTATTTTCTTTATTCATTTGTCATGGCCTAGTGAAAGAAGAAGATTGCTGCTTATCTCCACAACTTTTCCATTTCATTAAGTTACAAATAAAAAACGTCCAATTCTATAGCCAAGAGACTAATAGCCTCTTGATATACCTTTAGTGAGCTATGCATGAAGAACTTGGATGAGGGTATAACTATAATATAGATTTTTGAACTCAGGAGTTTTTTGTTACACACATTTAAAATCTACCCCTTTTCCCATTTGATCATTATTTGCATACTGATGTTTTATATTCTAGATCATTTGATTAAAAGTTGTAAGTATATCTAAATGAATTCATGATCTGGCAGGCATATTTTGATGTGAATGAAGCTTCTATATCTTCAAGAAAGACCTTTCCTAGAGTTGACAATGAGGTAGTGAAAAACGTTATATGTTGAAAAATGCTTTTTTCCCGGTGTTTGACTTATTATCTTCAATTTATTGGTTATATCATTGTTTCCACTTCTTAGATATTAAATTACTTTTTTCACGTTTTATGCTCATGTTTCTTGGGCTATATTAATCTCATTTTTTTGGTTTTTCTCCAGATATCTTAGTCAATTGTTGTCATTATCTTTTAAAACAATAGTTGTAGATTCTTCACTGGCATCATAATGTGGAGGAAAATATATGCAACTATTTTAGTGCCATGGTTATATTGTTCACCATTGTATAAGCACTTGAAATATCCTAAAACCAACCCCATTATAGTTGGAACTTGATTCCCACAATCTAGCTATGTTAGCATGATCAACAAAATCTAATGTTTCGTGACGAGAATAAGTTAACAACGCCATATTTAGGGATATCATCTAGTGACTCTCATTAATGGATGATGTAGTGTAAGTCCATTACATTTTTCTGAATTTGGATTATAACAAAAGGAGCCTTCAATTGGGTTCAAGATGTTGTATCCATGCAATGTATTCGAAACTAGGAGTCCTTGAACCTGCAGACCATTGTGCCATTGTAATATATATTGCAAATTATTTTTCTTACATTTTTTGTTTCTAGTGATTGTTAAATTATTGAATTTTTAGCATCTTACTCTCATTGCCAAGAGTTGTAGATTCTTCAAATGCAAACTATGGAAAATTGATATGTTCTTTGGAAGCCTCAATATTCTTTGAGATTATCTCACCCTTAACATGCTCTTTCTTTATCCAAGAGTTCTAGTAATTTTAAATATCATTATATATTCTTTTAGTTGGATGTAATTATATGCATGCCCACCTGCACATATTTAATCCGTTAAAATATATCTTAATGTCAATCCTTTAATGCACCACCACGAACTAATAAATTGATGAAACTTAAACCAACCTGTTTCTAAAAATGGTATGCAGATGAATGAGAACCTTTTATTCATTTGGACTAAAACTACCTCACTTGATATCAACTCTTAAGTAGTTGATCCATCGTAATTAGTACCTCTTTCCACAATGAACGTTGAAGACCTACCATGAAAGTAAATATGAATCGATGTATAATAATGCTAAAAAAACCTTAGTTTTGGTTGTTGTTAGGCATCTTATTATTGGGTAAGGAGGGTTTATAGCAATAGGAATTGTTGGTCCCACATTTGTTCAACCCATATTTGCACAAGGAAGGAGTTTTAGGAGTCTCTCAATTTATTGGAGAATTGACAAAGAGCCATGGCCTTACCTTCTCCACACTAGAGGAACCCTTGGAGTGGACTCGCCATAGAGAGCCTTGAAAATATATTTTCCCTACTAGACTTGGTATATAGAGCCACAAAAAGCTATTTTTCAAGCTATTGATGTGATGATTAACTAAATAAATTTTACCCACTACATTCAATGGTTATGTGCTTAAAACCCATGACAGGAGAATAACAATGTTCAAAGATGATGAGTAAAGCCCAGTATGCCATATGGCCAGAGTTAGATCCTTCAAAGGAGAGTCTCAAAATTGACCCTATCTTCGTGACTCATCATTCTCAGTCATGGTTAAGGATGTGTCCACACTTATGTTGAGAAGGATATTGAAAAGGATATATTAGACTTTCCATAACATCAAACAAACAAATCATGTTTAAACATAGTAGCAGATTATGGAAGTGGGATAGAGAAAGTGTTAAGGAGTTATCGCAAGTAACATCCCTCAATAGGGATTCCTCAAAAAACCTTAGGAACACTAGAGGTATTTCTTTTTAAAAATAAAATCTTTAGAGGGCACTCAAATCACACTACCTCTAATCCAATGACACAATCCAATGACAAGGTTTGAGCCTCTATCCAAGAATATGAACTAATATTTTCACTTAGGAGACACAGTCCGAAGATATTAATCACAAGGAGGCTAAGAATTTACTTCTGTACAATCCAAGCTATAGAATTTTCCATAGTTAGCCCAAAAATCACAGTGAGTTGAGGTTTTGAGATGCCCTTATCTTCTTTCTTCAATTTTTACACTCCTTTTCTCCTTTTGTTCACGATTTGTGAACAATGATTATGTTTCTTGTGATTTTGTGCTGATGTTATGGATCAAAATGAGGTCAAAAATCCCATATTTATAGTGTTTTTACAGTTGGATAAGCAAAGAGACATGTCTCATAGGTAGGCCAACATGAGAGGTCAGTATATGTTGGCTCATTGTCATAAATAAATTTGTTAACCTCAAATATCCATTTCTCCCAAATTGCTTGGAGTTTCAGGCCAAGTAATAGCTCGTTGGAAAGGCAAAAGTGTGCTCTAAAAATGATGTATCTGTCATAATGAAATGTTGGCTGTAAGGTAGAGAAACCCTATTTTTTAATGTGACTGGTAATTTATTAGTGCAGAATTTGAGATAGGGTAGTTAGGCTTCTTCATGGTTTGGCTTCTTGTTATGCTTCTTCATCATAGGCTTATAATGTCATCAAGATAGTGATATGCCATTAATCATATGCAGAATTGACTTTTCCATGTCATCATAAAGTCTTCCATCATCAAGATCATCCGAGGTAAGAACATATAAGGTTATGGCTTCATCATCAAGATCATTAAAGGTACATGATTGGCACTTCTTCATTAGTGTCTTGATATCTTCAAGGGTTATGACATCATTTGGCATCTCAAGAATATTTTTCATCCTCGGTAATACCATATTGACATCAATGACAACCTAGATTAACAAAATGAACCCATTATAATTGAAACTAAAAAAATATTCACTAAGGAAATGAGTGCATGCCAGGAATAATATATGTAAAATTATAATAAGGCAAAGAAGATGTTTAAGAACTAAATGCTCGAACCACTATTAACCATTAACTCTGAACTGCATGCATATAATTGAATTTCTCCTATATTAGAAACTTTTAAAGAACAACTTAGCAATAATAAACTTAAAACCAATTTCTTAAGAGGAGAAGAATCTATTATATAAGGGTTGTCATAGAAAAAAATTATTGTTACTACTTGTTCATATCAAAACCAATATAAGGACCTTATGATTGTGAAAAGATGCCTTAAACCAAACACTAGTAACATTATAGAAAGAACAGTACTATACTATAGTGTACATAAAAGTACTAGTAATCAAACCTTAATACCCCTAATATAAAAACTACTTTCTTAGGGTTCTACTCAGTGGCAAGTAAAATGCTCAATAAAACTATAAATGTTGAACCATACATGCTGCTCTGTGAGAAAAGAAGATGAACTAAACCCTCATTTAAATGACGAAGAATTAGAGAACTTGGAAAAATAGAGTGAGGGTGTAAGCATATCTCTGGGGCCATGTCAAGGTTTCCATGAATTAATTTGCAGTAATAAGGGTAGTTTCAAACCCTACCCATGGAGGAACAAATAAAAAGAAGTAAAAGTGTTCTTTAAGCTTAAAAAAAGTAAACAGTAAAATGATTGAGGTAACTCAGGATTTATTACCTGGAAGAGTAGTCAAATACCACTATTGAGCATAACCATTTTAGAGATAGAATACAACCTTGGGTGTTAGAACCTGAATATCAAACCATAATAAAAACTAAAAGAGCTAAGTGTAGTGAATACTGATAATTGAGTTTCCTCTGTGCACAGAGGAGGAGGCCAACAGGGAAACATTCCACCATAGCAAACCCCAAATGGGTTGAAAACCTATAGAGATAGAATACATTGACTAAGAGTTTACCCCTGTCAAGCAACAAGCAGTGAAACAAGACACGGGAAGAGGAAAATACATGAACAACACATTAGCAAACCCTAGTTATTGGAATAGGTTGCAGACAAGGTTCTCAGTGGAGAGGGGGAAAAATGAGTGACTGAATGCTGATATTGGGGCAAGATTAGTTACCCTAAATATTCTCAATAGTCACATTGTCAGATTAGGTGGTGTGAAATCAATGGCCACAGTTTGACCCAAGTGTCACAAGGATCTAGTATGTCATAATTAAGGAAGATGAGAAGCTTCAACAAAGATAATCAACAAATTATGTAAAATAATTAAAATACATTAAAATGTAGAATAACTTTTCTGACATTATCATACTATTGAACATTTAACATCAATTGAAGATGCCTAAACCTACAATAGTTAAATTATACGCGACACAGATATAACTTGTTTTCTAATTAAGTCTCCATTACACACTATTATCATATTCCAGAAAATAGATCTCATATCATACTAATTACTTTAGTCAATTAGCGAGTTGTTTAAGAAATTACCTTAGAAAATAAAAAATTGGTGTGTTTTTCTATACATGTTACAAGTGGTTTCAGAGCCATTGTTGCAAGACTATGACCTATTTGGAAAACTATGGAATAACAAAAATAAATATTAATGATGCACAAAGGAAGTAGTATGAGAAGACGATCTGGAATCACTCCACCTAGGAGATCATTTGTAGGAGAAAGACCTATACCTCATAAAAAAATTAACCCAGAGATGTGGGTGTAGTTGGGAGGAGAAAATCCCAACATAAATGCTCTTTTATTAGGAACGGTACAACAATTACGACATATATGATGAAATTAAGGGCTGATAACAAAAGGCTAATATTGGAGAAAGACAGAATCATGAAAATTCTCTCTCACAGAAAAAATCGAAGAAACCAAAACCCTAGTCTAGAAGATGGAAATAGATTTGAGTTGCATTGATTGAGAGGGGAAAACCCATAAGTCAAGGGAGGTAGAATAAAAAATGAGGAGGAATTTGTGAGTGCCTTAGGTGGTAGGCAAACTAAGAGGAAAAAAGTGCAACTACAGGGAGAATTCATGAAAATTAAACCTCCAGCATTGAATGGGGAAGTGGAGGAGGATATTGAGGCATGATTATTCAATATAAACAAATATTTCCAGATCTATGAATATGATTATAACCTGAAGGCTAGATTGGTGATGTATCAATTACAAGGTAAATCCACTTTATGGTGGGAATAAATTAGAACAATACAAGGCATTGATGAACAAGAGGTCACATGGGACAATTTCCAGAAACCCTTTAAAGATAAATATTAAATAGAGAAATTTTATGATGAGAAGGCAAAGGAGTTCCATGATTTAATATTAGGAGAACAATCTATGGATGAGTTCGTAACTAAATTCACCTCCATGCTAAGATATGCACCATATATTTGGGAGGAAAGAGTTAAGGTGGAGCGATTTATCAGTAGTTTACCAACCTTCATGAAGGAAAGGTTGGAATTTGATAATCCAAAACCGATGGATGGGGTTATTTGAAACTCCCAAATCTGCTACCAGCATATGAAGCAAAAAAGGGAAAGTAGCAAAGGGTGGCTAGGTAAAATGGGGCAGAATAACTTCGAAATTAATAAGAGTGTTAAACGCGTAGGAATCAAGTCTGCACACAAGAAATAGTCAAATGAACGTCTAGGATGGAATCAACCAAAGACCAAAGTAGAAAATGAGACTAGACAATCTAAAGTGTCAAGTAAAATAGAAATTTACTAGTCTCAGAAACCACCCTTCCAATGTTGGGGTTGTGGGGAGCCATGATATTATAAAAAATGTCCTCACCATACTAGAACATAACCAACTTCCAATGTTTAATAAACATATATAGTAGGGGAGGTAACGAGGGGTATGTTAAGGATTAATGTTTCTTTAGAAGATGATCAGGCTAAATATCAACCTACAATGGTAGAATTTGAAGGTATTAAAACTAACCATTTTGTCTCTATTTTGATAGACCCAGGTACAAGTATAAGTTATGCTAGTCAAAAGATAGTTGAATTGTGTCATTTACAAATTTTTAAATTTAAGAATTCATGGCTTGTGCAATTGGCCACAAGGGAAAAAGGAAGGTTATCACCAAGGTAGAAGATTGTCCTATTGAAATAGGAGGGAAACAGAGTAAGATAAGTTTAAATATATTTCCTTTAAGAAATTATGATTTGCTCATAGGTATGGATTGGCTAGAAGGAAATTGGTCCTTATTGAACTGTAAGGATAAGAATATTAATTTCCTCAATGAAGAAGGTGTTAGGAAAGAAATATAAGGTATTAATATGGCCATTAAGTTACGATTTATCATAACTAATAAGTTAAGTATATTCATCGGGAAAGGTTGTAAAAATTTTTTTGTGTAGGTAAGGTAGGCTATACAAATTCTAAGGATAAGATAGCTACCTTGAACAATATAAAAGTTATCGAAGACTTTGTGGATGTCTTCCCATAAGAAATTTCGGGGCTACCTCCAAAAGGAGAAATTGACTTTACCATATAATTATTTCGGGGAGCAACTCCAATATCCATGGCCCCTTACCGAATGAGTATACCTGAATTGATAGAGCTTAAGATGCAACTGCAAGAGCTACTTGATAAAGGGTACATTCTCCCAAGCATGTCACCTTCAAGAGCCCCAATTTTGTTTGTAATGGAGAAGGATAACACCCTGTGACCCTGCATCGATTATAGGAAACTAAATAAGGTAACTATAAAAAAGTACTCATTGCCAATAAATGATGATTTATTTGACCAAGTCAAGGGTGCTACTATATTCTACAAAATTGACCTATGGTAAGGGTATCACCAAATCATTTAATAAAAGAGCAAGACATCTATAAAACAACGTTCAAGACTCACTATGGTCATTATGAATTTGTTGTACTACCATTTAGGCTTACTAATGTCCCAACAATTTTCATTAGTCTAGTGAATGGTATTTTCAATCCTTATTTGGACAAATTTGTTCTGATTTTTATTGATGATATTATAATATATTCAAGGACCTTGAAATAACATAAGGAAAATCTTCAGATAGTGTTACAAAATTTAAGAGAAAATCAACTTTACGCTAAATTCAACGAATGTGATTTTTATAAGGATCAAATTCAATATTTGGGACATGTAATCTCATCTCAAGGAATAACTATAGATCCTAAGAAAATTAAAGCCACCATGGACTGACCTATCCCCGAAAATGTGGTAGAAATTCGATCCTTTATGGGCTTGGTTGGGTATTATTTTCGTTTTATATATGTATTTTCAAGAATTGCTTACCCTATGACTTCATTTCAAAAAAAAGGAAGAGTATTTAAATGGGAAACATAGTTTTGAACGACAAAAACATGTATTAACAATAGCCCCTATATTAAAAATAACAAATCCACAAAAATAATTCATTGTTTGCACAAATTCCTGTAAGGAAGGTGTCGGGGGGGGTGTTTAATGCATGAAAATAAAGTAATAGTGTATGAATCCTGCAAGATAAAGGAACATGAGAAAAAGTATTCTATTATGATTTGGAACCAACAATAATTTTTCATGCTTTAAAAGTATGGTAGAATTATCTGTTGGGAAAAATATTCCTCTTATTAACTGATCACATTAGTTTGACTAGTTTCTTTAATCAACCTAATTTTAATTCCCACTGAGCTAGGTGGAATGCATTCTTAAGAGAATTTGATTTCTACATTAGTCATATTAAAGGGAAAGAAAACCAAGTAGTTGATGCATTAAGAAGAAAATTATGCTATGTATATGGAGTTTCCTATATCCGAGTGGAAATTGATCTTTCTAATCAGATTAAAGAAGTTAACCTTAAGGATCCAGAGTATGAATTCATATGGAACCAAGCTAAAAAAGAACAAAATTATGTAAAAACATTAGATTATGGCATAAAACGTAATAATTTTTTGACTTTCAGAGAAAGAATATATGTACCTAATCAGTTGGAAATTAAACAATTATTGTTGGATGAGCTCCATCAGAAGCTTTACATTGCCCATCCTAGATATCAGAAACTATTATCTTTAGTTAAGAAAGACTAATTCTCGCCAGGTATGAGAAAGGACATTGTTGAGTATCTAGCTAAATGATTGCAGTGTAACAAGTTAAGGTTGAACACCAAGACCGTGTTGGTTTATTCATCTACTTCCCATTCCTGAGTGGAAATGGGAGATGATTACATTAGACTTTATTACGGGTTTTCCTAGATCCAAAAATAAAAATGATTCCATCATGGTAGTGGTGGATAAGTTGAGTAACACAACCCACTTATTTCTTGTTAACTCTACTTATGAAAATGTAGAAATTACAGATATATCTATGAAGGAGTTATTTCAGTTCCATGGTATGTTGAAAGTAGTGATTTCTGATCGGGATATCAAATTCACTTTTATGTTTTTGAAAGCCCTTTTTTCTAGATTGGGTACACATATTGAGTTCAGTACCGAATATCATCCACAAACAGATGGACATACTGAACGAGAGAATGAGGTCCTCGAACACATGATAAGAATGTATGTAATGCAACAAACAACCAAGTGGGAGGAATACCTTCACTTGTGGAACTCACTTATAACAATATTTATCATGAATATTTGAAAGTGAGTCCTTCTTAATCTAGAGCTCCTACAAACTGGAGTAATCTAGAGCATAAATTAATCCTAGGGCTTGATATGTTAGTAGAGATACAGTAGATGGTGAGAAAATTTCTATAATATTTAAAGGTTGCCTAAGATTGACAAAAAGAATATAAAAATAAGAAAAGGAATTATAAAGAATTCTAGGTGGGAGAGCATGTTTATGCACAAATTAAACCCAAGAAAGGCACCTTAAGGTGGGGTGGTTGTGCCAAATTATCACTTCGATACTGTGGACCCTTCCAAATTTTTGAAAGAGTGGGGCCCGTAGCTTGCCAACTTGCATGACTAAGCCATATACGAGTTCACAATGTGTTTCCTGTTTCTTTGCTAAATAAGTATCTGTATGATTCCCAGCATGTGATTAACCGACAATATGTGCCATGTAAGATAAGAAATTAAAAGATTTTTATATATATATATATATATATATATATATATATATATATATATATATATTACATTCGGTGAATCTTATTGAACTGTGTGACGGGTCGAACTAGATAGAGAGTTCCTGGTAGAGCCTCTATGTATCCTCGATTAGACAGAAAGAATGTTATGGAGGTGAGATATCACCTAGGTTAAAGTGCAGTGGAGACACTTTAGCCCGAAAGAGATCACGTAGGAGGATGAAGGCTTTATGCAACAAGCATATCCTAACTTGTTCCAAAGGGAAAGAATGAACACCAAGGACGATGTTTCACACAAGGGGTGATAAATGTAACACCCCAATGCTGTAAATATTGTTATTATTACAAGTTACTTGTTTTTACTAGATGAGGCTCTGGTAATTAAATCTTGGAGGTAAGCTGAGTAAACTCTAAATGATAAAGTTCATGTTATTATTTTTTTCATTAACGAGAATTTGTGACAAGTCATGAAACCCCTCGAAAAGGATCCTAACTAAATTATAAAAAATTCTGAACAGTTACGGTAGCTAACTCTCTCTCTCCTCCTTACTTGGAGATTAAAGATCTCAGTAGGAAGGATAAGGGGTCCTTTTTGCTAGAAAGAAAAAAGGAAAACACATGGAGAGAAAATCACATGTACATGACACTATGAGGGTATGGAAGGACACTGCTTGCGGAGTATTTCTTGACTTGGGCTACAACTAGTGGAAAATTATGATGTAGATGAAGGTATATGAGTTCTAGGCTAGGTTAAAACTTGATTCTTGTGGACTGGCCCAAACAAGGTTCTTAGCAAAATAATTGTTCCATAAAGTTAAGACCTCAGGGGGAGAACTAGACTTGATTGTCATTCTTGTTGGAAGGGATATGTGGTCTTTCCTTGGTTGAGTTTCTGGGTGAGTTAAGCTTGAAATAGATAATTATTTTAATTCCCTTTATGATGATATGAATGTTGGAAAATGTAGTAACTGTTATTTGTTATACCTGATGTGAATGTGTTAAAGAAATATGAACTCTGATCTAAAGTAAATCAAAGAGCAAACAGTAATTTTGTGAAGTATGTATTTACATGGACTTGTTGTATCCTAATTGTAAAAATAATTTAATCACTTTCGGGTCATGAGGTGATATTGTAAAGGGTATAGAGGAGTCGCAGGTAGCTCCTCATATAATTATTGTATAACAAAATTAACCACAATATAAATGCCCTAGGTGGTCATGGAATAGTGGTTAATTTGCAGAAGGGGGAATTTAACCTGAATGACATAAACGAGATGGCAGGAAATAAATTTTAACCTGTACCCATGAATTTCATTAAACAAGATAAAATAAATCAATATGAAGTACAATAAGACAATTACTAGGATACGAACCTCACTAAATCCTAGCCGAGTAAAATTGGGGTTATTAGCCTGGAACAATCCATGATTCAAGTAGAATACGTTTTTGGAAAAGGTTACCCCATGGGCAGATAGAGAAGGTCCTCAGAATTAATTTCTTGTTCCCTGTTGGGTACCAAAGAAATAAAAAAAGGTAGAATGAAGAGTGTATTTATTAACTCATAAAATACTAATAACAACGCACAGAATCGATAAATATAAATTGACAACTGTGAACTGAACCCATTATAATTGAAACTAAATAAATATTCACCAAGAAAATGAATGCATGCCAAGAACAATATATGTGTTGAGATTGCAACAAGATGATGGAGCTTAGTGAAAAGAGTCACCTTCACTAAGTGGGCCCAGAGGAAAATTATGGCGCGAGTTCTATTTTTTTATCACATCAGGAATGATCACAGCAGGAGTGACCACAACAGGGATGATCACAGCAGGAGTGATCACATCATGAGTGATCACAGCAGGAGTGATCAAAGTCTATTTTTAGACTGGCTGTCAAAAATAGAAAAGTAAAATATTATTGTCTTATAATAATATTTAGACTATAAACTTTATCTTATTGTCTTGGAGCACTTCAATTTGAGCTACAGATGTGGCACATGCAGCTGTCAGAAGGAAATACGTTTTCTTTGTGGTTCAGTTGAGTTGTTGCATTCTTGACTTCAGTTAGAACTCAATTAGTTTAGCTTGGTGGAGTTGATTGTGGAGTTGATGGAGTTGTGTTCAGTTTGACTTGGTTAAACTAGTTGTAATTAGTCTAACTACAAATAGACTAATGATGAGTTGTTAAACTAATTATTAACTCATAATGCAACTAGAGAATACATCAGTTAACTCAGTTGCATGTCAGTACATGTTCAGTTCAGTAGGGACAAGTGTTAGAGGATCAGATTGCTATCAGTTGTGACTATAGTTGTGCATGAGGATTTGCACAATCAATGGGATTGAGTTATGCCAATGAGAATTGGCCAATACCAAGTGATTATAGCCTTTTCTCACATGATTCCTAGTGTGAGTGATTCTTTTGAGGTAAATACAAGTTTGTTTCAACTATTCTCATCCATTCTTGTGCAGGTATTGAGCAGTGGAGGCAGGCAAGCAATGAAATAGATTTGGGGATCAGATCTGAGTTGTATTGTGTGTAACAAGTGGAGATAGTGCTGGATACTTGTGAGAAGTATTCACTATTGTAATGTTACATGTTCTCAATCATTAATATACAGATAGTGTGGGGTTTTCAGCTGTACGCTTTCCCCGGGTTACATACTGTGTTAATGTGTGCATGCTCTTGATGTTTTATTATTATTGATGCTACTATATTGATGATCAATTTATAGGAGCTTATGTATTGTGTATCTATTCCGCAATAGTACAAGATCAAGATAATCTCCATTGAATATGTGTTTATTATTCAAAATTTCTACATGGTATGAGAGCTATTGATCATCAGATCTACTATTCAGGAAGTGTTTACATTCTATTTCTTCAGGCAGAGTCTGTAATCGGGCCAGGTAGCCTCTGGATTCATCCTTCCTTTGGAAGGTGAGATATCTGGTGAATTCCCATACAATTGATCTCTGTACAAGAAAGACCTTGTTCTCACGAATTCTAGATCGGAAGCGGTTGAGTTGGAGCTGGTGGAATTCAAATTTGCATTAGTGTTTTCTTGGTGTCAAAACTAAGATGTCTTTCACAGGATTGCGATTGGAGTATGCCCTTGAGGGCAGTACGAACTATATTGCATGGAAGGACAAGATGGAGGAAGTATTGGATGATAACGCGATGAAGGAGTTCATAGATATAGATGTCCCAAAGCCTACTGATGCTACTCAAGCTGATGCTTGGCAAAAGAAGACCGCAAAATGTCAAAGGATTCTGTTGGAGGGCGTGAAGGATCACATTGTGTCCAGCCTCCATGGAAAGGCTACTCCATATTTGATGTGGAAATCATTAACAGAATTATTCCAAAGCAAGAGCGATCAGAGGAAGCTGGCGCTCAAAGATAAACTCAGAAACATCAAATGCGAGAAGGGTGACAGTATTCCCAAGTATCTCACGAAGTTCACTCAGTGTCGAGATGAGCTGGAAAGTGTGGGGGTTACTGTCGATGATGAGGACTTGGTGAGCTTGGCTCTCCTTGGTCTTTTGAAGAGTTGGCATTCCTATCAGGACTCTGTCAATGGTCAGGAGAAATTGCCAGGATGGGAAAGACTGTGGTCAGATCTTGTGTAGGAGGAGATCAGGCAGAGTACCAGGGAAGGATCTTCATCAAAGGGACCTAATGAAGAAAATTGCACTTTGGCTACTAAAGCAAAGAAAGGGAAGAGCAAGAAAGCTTCTACGTCTGGTGCAAAAGGCAAGAAGTAGGAGATGTCCAAGGTGAAGTGTTTTCACTGTCACCAGCACGGACACTATGCCACTAATTGTCTGCAGAAGAAGAAGAACAAGTAAGCTATTGGATCTGCAGCAGGAGAGTCTCTAGCCTCACAGTTTGATTTTTCATTGATTGCATGCTTGGTTTCAAGTGTGATGGGATCGGTGTGGTTCTTGGACAGTGGTGCGTCTTTTTCACATGACGGGAGATAGAGATTGTTTTCTGATCTAGAGGACAAATCTTGGAGTGGCACATCGAGATGGGCATGATGGTAGATCAGTGCGACCGGTATCGATACCATTTCCTTTGAGAGGGAGTCTGGTAAACCCTTTGTATTGAAGGAAGTCATGCATGTTCCAAGATTGAAGAAGAATCTTATCTCTATGGCGATGTTAGAAGACAAGGGGTATGATGTTGTTTTCAGCAATAGAAAAGCTTTCATGCGCAGCAAGACAACTGGTGAGACCCGGAAGATAGGGGTTCGAGTAAGTAACCTTTATCAGTTGCATGTAGATGGATACGCAACAATGGTAGGCAAGGCAGAAGGATTGGTGAGCCGGGATGATGGCGAGTTGTGACACAAGAGATTGGGTCACCTTCACCATGGAGCCTTGAAGATACTGCAGCAGATTACTACAACGCTTCTTAAAGGCACACTTGCGCAGTCAGATTAGTGGAAGGGGTGTACTTTTTGGGGAAGTTTGTGAAATCCACCTTTCACGAGAATGATAGTCACGCCATGACGATCCTTGAGATAATTCGCACAGACGTGTGTGGACCTTTCTTAGTTGCTTTGACAACAAAACACAGGTATTATGTGATTTTTGTTGATGATTTCTCTCGTAAGTGTTGGATCTTCTTCATGCAAAAGAAGAGTGAGACATATTCAAAGTTCTGTGAATTCAAAGCACTGGTCGAGAAGGAGTCGGGGAAGAAGGTGAAGGCTCTTAAGAGCGATAATGGTGGTGAATACATCTCGGACGAGTTCAAGTATTTTTGCAAGGCAGAAGGGATTCAAAGAGTGCTCATAGCTCCCCATAACCGACAACAAAATGGGGTAGCTGAGCGGAAGAACAGAACGATCGTGGGTGTTGCACGGGCCATGTTGCATGATCAGGGTCTACCCCTTCACTTGTGGGCAGAAGCATGCAATACAACAATTTATGTGCAGAACCGTTATCCTCATAAGATACTTGCCATGAGTACACCCGAGGAGGCTTATTCTGGTAAGAAGCCTAATCTTTCTCATTTGAGGATTTTTGGTGCTAACATTTACATGCATGTGACGAAGGATGCTAGGAAGAAGTTGGAGCCGACCGCAGAGGTTGGGATATTTGTTGGACACACTGATACGCCCCACAACTATCGTGTGTATTTTCCAGATAGTGGTAAAACTGTTGTGCGACGGGATATAAAATTTCAGGAGGAGAAAGCCATGAAGTGTTCGCTTTGAGAGGGAGCTACACTTGCATGTAGATGAGAGCTATTAGTTCCTAAGGATGAGCTTCAGGACGTGGATCAGCCATAGGACGAGGTTCATGGAGTGGAAGAGACCACTCAAGCAGTGCCAACCATCAGAGGGCGAAAGCACTTGACAGAAGCTGAGCGACCGGCTCAAGATGCAGAGAAAGTTGTAGGACCACCTATAGCCCAACATAGACAGAGACACTCACCTCATCGATAACTAGATACATGGCTCTTATGAGCAAGTGTGTTGTGACTGAGCCATCCTCTTTCGGGGAAGCTGTGGAGGATCCCGCATGGGTAGATGCCATGGTGGAAGAGTATGATTCTACTGTCAGAAACAATCCATGGGAGATTGTTCCAATACCGGAGGGGAAATCAGTGGTAGGTTCGAGATGGATCTACAAAGAGGTGCAGATGGGGTGGCACATTCATCAATTGGATGTGAAGACTGCATTCCTTCCTAGAGGTTGGAGGAAGGAGGATGCTACTTCAGCGGAGGTAGTGGATGCCACTGGTTACCAGTAGTTGGTGGAGTCGCATGTGTGCAGGCTCAAGAAAGGCACATTGGGATATGGATTGGATGAGGTGAAGCTATGTGGTTTCATGGATGCAGATTGGGCAGGGAGCTGAAGAGGCCGAGTATATGGTAGCATTGACATTAGGTACCATCATATCAGAGATTGTGTGCAGTGGAGGATCATGTTACTTTCATGCATTCCAACAAAGGATCAAGATGCTGATATTCTGACGAAGGCTCTCAGCAGGAGAAAATTCGAATACCACTGAGGCAGGATAGGGGTTGCTGATAATCCATATCTTGCAGAGAGGGAGCGTTGAGATTGCAACAAGATGATGGAGCTTAGTGAAAAGATTCGCCTTCACTAAGTGGGCCCGCAGGCAAATTATGGCACAAGTTCTAGTTTTGATCACAGCAGGAATGATCACAATAGGAGTGACCACAGCAGGGATGATCATAACAGGAGTGATCATAGCAAGAGTGGTCAAAGTCTATTTTTAGACTGGCTGTCAAAAATAGAAAAGTCAAATATTATTGTCTTATAATAATATTTAGACTATAAACTTTATCTTATTCTCTTGGAGCACTTCAGTTTGAGCTACAGACGTGGCACATGCAACTGTCAGAAGCAAATACATTTTCTTTGTGGGTCAGTTGAGTTGTTGCATGCATGACTTCAGTTAGAACTCAATCAGTTGAGTTTGGTGGAGTTGATTGTGGAGTTGATGGAGTTGTGTTCAGTTTAGCTTTGTTAAACTGGTTGTATTTAGTCTAAAGACTAGAGATGAGTTGGGTGAATTAGTTATTAATTAATTCACAAGTTATTAACTCATAATACAACTAATGAATACATCAGTTAACTCAGTTGCATGTCAGTGCATGTTCAGTGCAGCAGGGACAGGTGTTAGAGAATCAGATTGCTATCAGTTGTGACTATAGTTGTGCACCAGATCTTGCACAA